>CAKNYM010047856.1:70943-88344 GCA_932195095.1 Andricus curvator
TTTCAGATTAAAAAATTAATTTTTAAACCAAGGAACGAATTTCTAAGAAAAAAAATTCAATTTTCAAAGAAATAGTTTAACTGTTAAACAAATGATTCACTTACTTTTTTTTACAAAATAGTTGCATTTTCAAGCGAAAATCTGAATTTTCAACAAAAAAGTTAATCTACAACCAAATAGTTCAATCTTCTTCCGAACAAGAAAAAAAAAGGAATTTCATACAAAATAGTTGAATTTTCAAAAAAAAATAATAATTTACGATCTTCAACGATGGATCTTCGAACAAAAAAAAATTAATGTATTACAAACTAGTTCCACTTTAAATCAAGTAGTTGATTTTTTAACAAAAAAAAAATTAATTTTTAACGAAGCATGTAATAATTATTATTTCAACCATAGGAGGTTTTTATTCAACTAAAATAGACGAATTTTTAATCAAATAGTTGAATCCTCAAACAAAATTGTTACTTTTTGACAAACAAGAAAAAAATTAATTTTTCACCAAAAAAAAACGAATTTCAAAAAAAAATATATTTAAATTTACAAATAGATGGTTTAACTTGTAACCAAGTGACTCAATTTTTCTTTCAAAATATTTAAATTTTAAACAAAAAAGTTCATCTTGAACCAAATAGTTCTAGAAAACAGTTGAATTTTCAACCCAAAAATATGAATTTCTAACAAAAAAAATTAATTTTCTACCAAAAAACGAATTTTCAATCAATTGAATTCCACTCAAATAGACGAATTTTAACTAAAATAGTTGACTCCTCAAACAGAATGGTGAGTTTTTAAAAAACAGAATAAAAATTAATTTTTAACCAAAAAACGAAATTTCAAAAAAAAAAAACAGTTGAATTTTCAAATAGATAGTTTTTTTTTAAACCAAATGACCTATTTTTTCTTACAAAATATTTGAATTTTCAACAAAAAAGTTTATCTGAAACCCAATAGTTCTAGAAAACAATTGAATTTTCAACCCAAAAATATGAATTTTCAACAACAAAATTAATTTACGACCAAATTGTTGAATTTTCGCCTAAAAAGTAAAATCTTCAATTAAATGGTCTCAGAGAACAGTTGAATTTTCAAACCAAAAATATAAATTTTCAACAAAAAAATTAATTTACGACCAACTAGTTGCATTTTCAACTAAAGTGATGAATATTTAACCAAAGAAAAATGAATTTTTTACGAAGTAGATCAACTTTAAACCCAGTAGTTTATTTTTCAACCAAAAAATTAATTATTAACGAAATATGTAATAGTTAATATTAAATGCGAAACATGTTTTAATTCAAAATCAATAACAGGTCAATTTAACTCAAAATGTGGAATTTTCAACAAAACAGTAAAATCCTCGAACAAAACGTATTAATTTAAACCAAGCAATTGCATTGTTAACCAAAAGGGATGAGGTTTCAACCAAGAAGAAAGACATGAAAAGAGTCGAAGTTTCAACTGGAAAAGAACGATTTTCAATTTAAAATAAAAATTTTCAACAAAAAATATAATAGTTACATTTTTAGACAAAAAAAATTGATTCTCACAAAAAAAAAAAAAAACCTTAACCGAAATAGTAATTTTTAACTAAAGAGATAAATTTTCATTTAAAAATGCTGAATCTTTAAAAAAAATGAATTTTCAAGCAACTGCTTTAACATTCAACCAAATACTTGAATTTTCAACAAAAAATATGGATTTTCAACCAAACAGTTCAATATTTAACAAAAATAAATAAATTTTCAACCAGAAATGGAATAGTTAAATTCACAGTAAAAACGATAAATTTTTAACCAAAAATGAAACGAATTTTCAGAAAAATAGTTAAATTGTAAAAAAGTCAGCCAAAGAGATGAATCATTAACAATTTAACAAAAAAAATGAATTTTCAACAAAGTAAAACTTTTCAACCAACTTTACCCCACACTATCCCTCTTAGCCCCGTTTAATGATATTTGTTAGATTTAGCGGAATTTGGCTCAATAAGTCATATACTTTGGAAATGACAGATATAGGATTTAAAAAAAATAGTATTTTTGGCTTATTTGACCTAGTGAGAGTAACCATCGAAATTGAGATTGAAACGAGATCAATTCCTTCCATTTTGCTTTATCCACGTCCATCACTTACTGATATCGATTCGATGGGTGGCAGAGGTCCTGGGTTAGCACGATGGAAAACGATTACCTTTTCAAGAGAGGTGGGCATGGCAATTTGCTTCCATGATTTCTAAGTTGCTACCTCTTCAGGTTAAGCGAAAATAAAACCTTAGTTTTGAAAAACTTTCTTTTGTAAACCTCAGTTTTATAAATCTTGCTTTTAGAAACCTCATTTTTATAAATGGCAGTTTTATAAACATTAGTTTTATAAACATAAGTTTTATAAACCTTAATTTTAGAAACCTTAGTTTTATTAAAGAGTGATTCCCGACGAGCTTCCCATTTCCAATATAAAGCTCAGTTTTATGAACCTTATTTTTATAAGCAGCAGTTTTATGAACGTTAGTTTTATGAACCTTAGTTTTATTAAAGAGTGATTTCCACAAGATTCAAAATTCCAATATAAACCTTAGTTTTATAAACCTTAGTTTTATTAAAGAGTGATTCTCGACGAGATGCCCATTTCCAATATAAACCTTAGTTTTATGAACCTTGGTTTTATAAGCGTGAGTTTTATAATCCTTAGTTTTATAAACCTAAGTTTTATAAACCTTAGTTTTATAAACCTTAGTTTTATAAACCTTAGTTTTATAAACCTTATTTTTATAAACCTTAGTTTTATAAACCTTCGTTTTATAAACCTTAGTTTTATAAACCTTAGTTTTATAAACCTTAGTTATAAAAACCTGAGTTTTATTAAATAGTGATTAACGACAAGATTTTCATTTTCAATATAAACCTTAGTTTTATGAACCTTAGTTTCATAAGCGTGAGTTTCATAAACATTAGTTTTATAAACCTTCAGTTTTATCCAAGATTGATTCTCGACGAGATTCCCATTTTTAATGTAAAGCTCAGTTTTATGAACCTTAGTTTTATCATCCTTAGGTTTCTTTAAGTGTGATTCCCAAAGAAATTCCCATTTCAAATATAAACCTTAGTCTCATGAACCTTAGTTTTATAAACTTCAGTTTTATAAACCTCAGCTCTATTAAAGAGTGAAAGCTGACGAGATTTCCATTTTCAATATAAACTTTAGTTTTATGAACCTCAGTTTTATAAACCTTAGTTTTATGAACCTTAGATTTATTTAAGAGTGATTCCTAAAGAGATTCCCATTTCCAATATAAACATTAGTTTTATGAACCTCAGTTTTATAAACCTTAGTTTTATGAACCTTAGATTTATTTAAGAGTGATTCCCAAAGAGATTCCCATTTCCAATATAAACCTTAGTTTTATGAACCTTATTTTTATAAGCGTTGGTTTCATAAGCGTGAGTCTTATAAGCGTGAGTTTTCTAATCCTTAGTTTTATAAACCTGAGTTTTATCAATATGTGTGTGTGTCACTTTTTTGTGAACACGATAACTTAAGAACGGTTGCAGATAAATTGATGAAATTTGGAGGACTTCTTTTCACCACTAATATCTTGAAATTGATCGAAGGATTTCTGAAAATATTTTAGAAATCCTTTTTAGCACTCAATAATATTTTAAAAATTGGTTTTCTATAGTAAAACTTTTTTCATTAACATAATTCAAAGTTGATGCAAAGATATAAAAGATTCCTTGGTTCGATACGAATCGATTGACCTATAATATCAAAAAATTTTATTAAAGAGTGAGGAAGTTATCGTCATTTATATTATATATAAAATCAATGTTTATAGTAACAATTTTTCAATTCTCATAATTTAAAGTTGATGCGAGAATAGAAAAGATTCTTCGTTTCGAGAAGAATCGATTGACCTATATTAATACATTTTATTAAAGACTATGAAAGTGATGGTAATTTATATATTTTTTTAATCGATTTTTATAGTACAAATTTTCTCATTCTCATAATTTAAAGTTTATGCGAGAATAGAAAAGATGTGTTGATTCGAGACAAATCGATTGACCTATAATATTGATACATTTTATTGAAGAGTAAGAAAGCTATGGTAATGCATAATATTTGAACAGTTGATTTTTTATAATAAAACTTTTTTCATTAACATAATTGAAGTTGATGCAAGAATATAAAAGATTCGTTCGGTTCGAGAAGAATCGATTGACCTATATTAATACATTTTATTAAAGAGTAGGAAAGTTATTGTAATTTATATATTTTTTAACTCGATTTTTATAGTAAAAATTTTCTCATTCTCATAATTTAAAGTTTATGCGAGAATAGAAAAGTTGTATTGATGCAAGACGATTCGATTGACCTAAAATATTGATACATTTTATTGAAGAGTAAGGAAGCTATGGTAATGCATAATATTTGAACGCCCTCTCTGAATGGTATACTTACTTTGGTTTCAGACGAATCGATTGACCTATAATATTAATACATTTCATTAAAGAGTGAGGAAGTTATTGAAATATCGATATTTCAAATAAGATTTGCAATTTTTGAACAATTTAAGGTTATGTCAACATTTTTCAACGGGAATCGATTATTTTGAATAAGAAATATTAGGCTTAGACGACGATTCACAATCTTCAGCAATTTTTTGTTATTTTAGTGCTTCTCATCGAAAATTGGTATTTGAAAAAGTCATAAAATTTTTCAGATTATCCTTATTCTTCAGATTAGCATAAAGAATTTAATTGGATTTGAAAGAAGATTAAAAAATTTTGAACACTTTTAGGATATGCTCGCGTTTTTTACTAAAAATCGGTACAGATTTCAAAGAAAATTTACAGTTTTGGAAAAATTTTAGATTCTGTTAACATTTTATACTCGATATCGGATATTGTAAACAAAAAATATTTGGTTCAAAAGAAGATTAAAAAGATCTCAAACAATGTTTTGTTAGATAAGATTTAATACGTTTCCTGATGATAAATTGTAAAGAATTCTTCTTTTTTCTCCGTTTTTAAGAAAAATACCCTTTCTCCCCTTCTTATCGCTTTTTTCGCTCAAATTCGAACTAAGTTGATAGAATCCAACAAGAAAAATCAATTCTTTTTCGTTTAAAAATCTACTATTTTATTTTTTGTTTGAATTTCATCTCGTTTGGTTAAAAATTTTACTATTTGGTTGAAAGTTTTATTATTTTGTTAAAAAGTAATACTTTTGGTTAAAAATTCATCCTTTTTCATTGAAAATGCAACTGCTTGGGTCTATTTTAATATAGTTTTCTTAAGGATTCAACAATTAGGTAAAAAATTGAATTAATCGATTGCAATTATGCGAAACTTGAACTAGTTTGTTGAAAATTCATATTTTTTAAGATTCACCTCCATGGTTCATTTAACTATTCCATTTTTGTAAAAATTAGTCTTCTGTGTTAAATAATGATAATTTGAGTTAAACTCTTTTTTTAACATTTTTTCTGATGATTCATCATTTTAGTTGAAAAATCCTCACTTTGGTTGAAAATGTGACTACACTGGAACCTGGAATTAGTCACCTCGAATATACTATATTCCTAGAACTGATGGCCCCAGCAGTTTCGTGATCAGTGGAGCCGCGGGGCCGAAAGTGAGGCTGCGCTCAGTCAAGCGTGACAAACAGCCTGAGAGCTGCACTCTCAGCGCGTTAGTTGCATCAAGTTGCATCATGCATCCAAATCAAACCGAAATGATTTACGCGGCCCTGCCTGTTCACGTTTGGATGCCCTGGAAATAGTATCAAGGTCAATCCAAGCCATGCCCAAAACCGTAATTCAATCCATGTTCCAATGTATTTTGTTGAAAATTATTTTTTTGTTACGACATCGCGCACGACCAGATGACTACTGATTAAACCAGTGACGTGATTCTACTGATTCAACCAGTGAAATCTGACGGATTGTTAGTGACACACTTCAGGCTGTTTCAACCATATGAGATTTCACTGGTTCATTTTAAGGTTCAATTTTAAGAGAGTACACTGAAAAGAATGGTTTAGCTGTCCTAGCTAGAAGTTTAGCTGGATTTCGTCTTCTAAGAAAATATAGCTGTGTTACCTACATTTCTAGCTGTGTTACCTAAATATCTAGCTGTTTTAACTAATTTTGCCATCTAGAAATTATCTAGCTAATGCATCTAGATAATTTCTAGATGGCAACATTTAGCTAAGACAGCCAGATATTTAGGTAACACAGCTAGAAATTTAGGTGACACAGCTTTATTTTCTTAGAAGACGAAATCCAGCTAAACTTCTAGCTGGGACAGCTAAACCATTTTTTTCCGTGTACTATGTTGTTATTCCGCAATCTTTCTATTGACAAACTAATCCTTCAAATCTCTGAAGCTACAAGTTTTTCTTTTGCCTTTGCGTGTTTCTCCCATATTACTCGTACATCATCAGATAATACTGTTTTATAAAGGAAACTACAAACAAGAGCTTGAATTTATCACTCTCTCTAGTCTAGTGGGAAATCCTCGTATATGCGTATGCACATATCGCGAATTTCTATGACATGTACTTTACAAATACACAAAAACCGTAACCAGCAAACTTTGATGCTTTCAGCTGATATAAAAGTGTGAATTTTCGAATGTTGCATACATATTTACGTTCATATATATATATTTAATCTATTTTTTTTCTGAAAAAAGCACCCGACCGGCAATCGGAAGTTCTGAGGTTCGATTCCCAGCGGAGCGACAGGAGAAGATCTTTTTTCAGAAAAAAAATGATTAAAAATAATTTGTAATTCATATTTCCATCTAGTCTGAAAAGACGTTACAAATTCCTGTTATTTTTGATTATAATGGCCAACGGCCATACCACGCTGAAAAACCCAGTTCTCGTCAGATCACTGAAGTTAAGCAGCGTTGGACGCGGTTAGTACTTGGATGGGTGACCATTCAAGAATACTGACATGAGTGCTGTTGGCACATCGTGGGTGTGGTGAGCCCACACTTGTAGTTATTTATAACTACAAGAAAAACCTAGAAACACTACCCGAATCGGGTAGTGTCACGCCTACCCTGAAAGGGAAATGGTTTAATGGTATATATATATATATATATATATATATATATAATACAGATTCCTTGAAAAATTTAATATGTACCACCTTGCAAAATAATGCGTGTATTTTCTGAAAAAAGTTTCTTCTCTAGATCTCTCTAGTAGCTTAATGGGAAAGCACCCGACCGGCAATCGGAAGTTCTGAGGTTCGATTCCCAGCGGAGCGAAAGGAGAACATCTTTTTTCAGAAAAAAATTGATTAAAAATAATTTTTAATTCATATTTCCATCTAGTCTGAAAAGACGTTACAAATCAATAAAACTAAAACATATTTGAATTTGGTAAAAAATAAATCTACTTGATAGAAAATTCAACGAATTAATTAAAAGTTGAAGTACTTTGTGAAAAAAATCATTTTTTTCAGTTAAAGATCCATCTCCTTGGTTGAAAATGTAACTATTATGTTGAAAATTCGTCTGTCTGGCTGGAAAATTGTATAAGATTCTTTTGTTGAAAATTCGTCTTTTTGGATATAAAATTTATTCTTTTGGATTGAAAATTCAACTTTTTTCTGAATAATGCATCCTTTTGGCTTAAAGATTCAACTATTTTTTAAAAAATGTCTTTGGTTGAAGTCTAATCGTTTTCATTTTTTAATTTGACTATTTGGATAAAAATTAAACTATTTGTTGTAAATGCAACTGTGTTAATTATAATTACTTTTTTAGTTTGGAATTTTTTGAAATTCAATTAAAAAGACGATTTTTTAACTAAATAGTTAAACCCTCAACCAAAATGGTGAATTTTCAACAAAATAGACTAATTTTCTATCAAATAGTAGACTTTTCCACTTATAAAGGAAAAATTTTCAACCAAAACAGGCATAGCTACAATTATTAAAGAAATTAATTTTTAACAATAAAAAAATTAATTTCCTAAAAAATAGATAAAATTTGAAATAAATAGTTAAATTTTAAACCAAACAGCTTATTCTTCTGCCAACGTGAATAGTTAAATTTTAAACCAAACAGTTCCACTTTCTACCAAACTGTTGAATTTTCAATCCGAAAAGACGAATTTTTTACAAAAGAGTTGTATTTTCAACCCAAAAATATGCATTTTCGGCAAAAAGGTTAATTCACGACTAAATAATTCAATTTTCAACTAAAATGATGAATCTTCAACAAGAAAAAAATAATTGTTTAGGAGAAGTATGTAGTTCAACTTTAAACCAAGCAATTGATTTTTCAACCGAAAACAGTTAAATTCGACAAAAAAATACGATTTTTGAACAAAATACATGAATTTCCAATCAACATTTGTCCCCCACATTTGTGCACAGAGCTTTTAAAATTAAAGGTCAAAGTATCGACAAATGTAATTTGGTGATTGTGAATTCTCTTTTGTTAAAGCTCCTTCGGCTTTAACGAATACGTTCTCATCACGTACCTCGTGCTTCGCACTCGATTCTGTCCAAAATACGAAATTTTCTACATTATATGTCCGACATTATCATGTCAAATGTATATTACATTTATTTCTGTACGTCGGCCTGTGATTGCTTATTTAGATATTGCAAAATAAAGTACGAATTGTATTTATCATGATTAATTTGATATTTATTTCATATTTTGCATTGAATTTCATTCTCAGCTACCCTGAAAAATGTATCATTTCAATTCATTTATATTATTACAATTTATAATATGCATTGAAATTAAAAATAGACGTATTTTTCTTGTCTTGTTTTTATAATTGAAAAAAGTGCGCATCCTATAAAAAAACAATTTTGTTATTATGCATTTTATTGCAACTTGTGTCGTTTTTCCATAAATTGTAATTTGTTTATGTTCAATGTTATTTTTTACGATTTGAACCAAAAATATACATCCTAGCGTAAAGTGGTTCTAAAAAAATTTGTAAATGTAATTTAGGCGAAAAATTTAGTTAGATAAAATGTTATTGTAGCGTATATCGTTTTTCAAAAAGTTAATTTTTTTATTTTAAATGTATTTTTATAACAAAAGTTTATAACAAATTTGTAGATCTTTTTTGGTTGAACAACTTTTGTCTATTTATCTTTTTTCGTACCTTGCGTCGTTTTTCCACAATTTTTTTTATGTCATCTTATCAAAAAATAATTAATAAATAATGTGTAGCTCTTTTCTGAGTAAACAACTTTTGTCGATTAATTTTATTCGTAGTTTGTGTCATTTGTCCAAAAATTTAATTTATTTTATTCTTAAATCAGTTTTTTACAAATGAAACAAAAACTGCGAGTCCCATCAAAAAGTGATTCATAACAAATTTTTAGATTTTTTTTGAGTGCACAATTTTTTTCTATTCATTTTTTTTCATGTCTTGTATATTTTGACGGCAAAATGGAATTTTTGATTTTTCATTATTTTTTTGTGCGATAAAAATTTGAATTTCGGATTTTTCAGGAAAATTAAAAAAAGTCTTATAACAATATTGTACGGTGTTCAAAAAGAAACATTTTTCTTCTCCTGAATTTTTTTCATATCGTGCGTTGTTTGGCCTAAAATGTTCATTTTCGTTTGTTTTTTGGAATTTTGTAAATTCTATAACTCCAGTAATTTTTGTCTTACCAAAAAAAGTCAATGCAATAAATTGTTTGTTTTTTTGAGTAATACAAATATCCGTACATAAAATTCTTAAATTTGAAAAAAAATGTTCCCAAAAATTTTGAAAAAGCGCTAACTTTTTAAATTTTCATCCAAAATGGCTGGCTCACGAACTTGACCTTCATTTTGGGACACTTGAAAAGCATACCAAAGCCCAATCCAATCTGTCCATTCTTTCGAAAGTTATCGTGCTAACAAACTGAAAATCTACAGACAGACTAACAGACAGACAAACAGACAGACAAACAGACAGACAAACAGACAGACAGACAACCAGACAGACATATTCGCGAAAACCTGTTTTTTGGATTCAGAATGTCTCGAAACGTGGACATTTGACAAAAACGGAGGGGGTCAAATTTTACACAAATCTAATAAATACCTTCTCTGATGAGAATGTAAAAAACGATTGTTTAACAAAATAGTTAAATTTTCAACTGAAGAGATTAATTTTCAACTAAAATAATGTATCTTAAAAATAACGAATTTTCAAGAAAAAATTTCAAAATTCAACCAAAAACCTGAATTTTTAACTAAAAAATATTAATTTTGAACCAAATAGTTGAATTTTCAACCAAAGAAGATGAGGTTTCAAAAAGAAGTGGAAATATTAAATTTTCAGTTCAAAAATTTATACTGAAAATAAAACGAATGCTCAACAAAATAGTTGATTTTTCAACCAAAGAGATGAACCTTCAACCAAAAAAATTATTTTTTTTACCAAGAATGATGACTTTTTGACAAAACAGTTGTATTTTCAAGAAAATAATTAAGTTCCCAACCAAATAGTAGAATTTGCAAGCAAACGAGAAAAATTCCGCACCAAACAAATAATAGTAGACTTTTCAACCAAAAAATTAACTTTCAACCATGAATTGTTAGATTTTCTTATGGGGCTCTATTAATTCGGTTTGTATTTAAGCGAAAAATACGAGGAAAAGGGAAATTTTTTTGATACCAGAGAAAAAAAGAATTCTTTAAAAAAGGGAAAAAGAATTTTTGGACAGCCCCTAATTTGTTAAGTTAATCTACTCTCTAAGCTAATCTTCAAATTATATCAATGGTCTAAAATGGAGAGAAGTTTCTAGAGAATTCAGTTAAAAATATTTTCATACAATTGAATATTTGAAACTAAGTTGAACAAAGTTTCGGTTATACTGGTTTAATATGATGGAAATCTTTTTGAAGGCCTAATACCAGTATTTTTGATGTTAGATTCAACAGAGGTCTCTGTTATAGAATCGTTGATAATTAGATAATCTACTATATCAAAATTAATTTTTATTATGCGAAATTAAATTAAAACGAAATTAAGTTCTAAAAAATTCACTGCGAACTGGATTTGAACCAGCAACCAACTCATTCCATGTGAGGTGCTTTACCAATTGAGCTATCGCAGTTCACCAGTGAAAATTTCAGTACTTGTATTTCCTTAATTACGATCGAAATTATTATTTTAGAGGTGTTATTATTTTAAGACCAGTTATTAATTCAATATTTGAAACTAAGTTTAACAAAGTTTCGGTTAGACTGGTTTAATATGATAGAAATCTTTTTGAAGGCCTAATACCAGTATTTTTGATGTTAGATTCAACAGAGGTCTCTGTTATAGAATCGTTGATAAGTAGATAATCTACTATATCCAAATTAATTTTTATTATGCGAAATTAAATTAAAACGGGAAAAATTAAGTTCTAAAAAATTCAGTGCGAACTGGATTTGAACCAGCAACCAACTCATTACATGAACTGCGATAGCTCAATAGGTAGAGCACCTCACATGTAATGAGTTGGTTGCTGGTTCAAATCCAGTTCGCACTGAATTTTTTAGAACCTAATTTCTCGCGTTTTAATTTAATTTCGCATAATAAAAATTAATTTTGATATAGTAGATTATCTACTTATCAACGATTCTATAACAGATACCTCTGTTGAATCTAACATCAAAAATACTGGTATTAGGCCTTCAAAAAGATTTCTATCATTATCATAAAATACAAGTTGTTTTAACATATTATTCATTCTTCGATTGGCGGTTTTATAAAATGGCATTAATGTAATGTAAAATTATAAAAGCAAGGATTGAAGCAGAATTTATTTCAAGTATCATTAATAATGAAATATTACTTGAAAATTAAACCGATTATAGAAGATGATTTAAAATGAAAATAAGTGGATTTAAAAGCAGCACCAGTTTTTAAACTTTTGTCAAATAGCTAATCCAAAGATGTAAAAATCCTTGAATCAAGGTTACAGTTGGCTGTTTCAAAAACGAAAATTTCCTTAGTTAAATATAGAAGGAAACTGTATTATCATCGGAGTTGGTTTGAATTTTTAAATTAAAAATTTTTATTTCTGAAAAAAGATCTTTCTCCTTCGCTCCGCTAGGAATCGAACTACAGGTCTTGTGATTGCCGGTCGGGTGCTCTTACCACTAAGCTACTAGAGAGATCGAAGGCACATACTTTTTTTCAGATATACGCTTTTCATAGCAAGGTGTCATGTTTGAATATAATTTAAATTAGAAGGAATCTGTATTATCATCGGAGTTGGTAACTATCGATCATGTCAAAATCTTTCACAACTGTGAAACTGGAAATAAACATATCGATTTAAGGTAACTCCTCAATAACAGAAATTCTTAACGTCATTCCAGACTAGATGGAGTTTGAAATTCTGAATTAAAATTTTTATTTTCCGAAAAAAGATCTTTCTCCTTCTGATGAATTTCTGTTATTGAGGAGTTACCTTAGATCGATATGTTTATTTCCAGTTTCACAGTTGTGAAAGATTTTGACATGATCGATAGTTACCAACTCCGATGATAATACAGATTCCTTCTAATTTAAATTATATTCAAACATGACACCTTGCTATAAAAAGCGTATATCTGAAAAAAAGTATCTGCCTTCGATCTCTCTAGTAGCTTAGTGGTAAGAGCACCCGACCGGCAATCGGAGGACCTGTGGTTCGATTCCCAGTGGAGCGAAGGAGAAAATTCTTTTTTCAGAAATTAAAATTTTTTATTCAAAGATTCAAACACCATCTAGTCTGAAAAGACGTTAAGAATTTCTGTCATTTGAGGAGTTACCTGAAATCGATATTGTTGATTTCCAGTTTCACAGAAGTGAAAGATATCCACACATGATCGATCGTTACCAACTCCGATGATAATACAGATTCCTTCTATATTTAAATAAAGTAATTTTCGTTTTTGAAACAGCCAACTGTAATCTTGATTCAAGGATTTTTATATCTATGGATTAGCTATTTGACAAAAGTTTAAAAACTAGTGCTGCTTTTAAATCCACTTTTTTCATTTTAAATCATCTTCTATAATGGGTTTAATTGTGAAGTAATATTTTATTATTAATGATACTTGAAAAAAAATTTTTTCCTTTTTTAAAGAATTCTTTTTTTCCTCCATAAGAAAATCTAACAATTCATGGTTAAAAGTTAATCTTTTGGTTGAAAAGTCTACTATTATTTTTTTTTGATGCGGAATTGTTCTCGTTTGCTTGCAAAAACTACTATTTGGTTGAGAACTTAATTATTTTGTTAAAAATACAACTGTTTTTTTTTCATTCTTGGTCAAAAAAATAATTTTTTTGGTTGAATTTTCATCTCTTTGGTTGAAAATATAACTACTTTGATAAAAATTCGTTTTATTTTTAGTGTTAAATTAATTTTTGAACTGAAAATTTAATTATTCCACTTCTTTTTGAAAGCTTATCTTTTTTGGTTGAAAATTCAACTATTTGGTTCAAAGTTCATATTTTTAGTTCAAAATTCAGGTATTTGTTTGGAATTTGAACTATTTCCTTGAACATTCGTTATTTTCAAGATACATTATTTCAGTTGAAAATTTAACCATTTTGTTAAACAATAGTTTTTTTTTACTTCAGATTAAATTTTTTCCCCTGAAAATGTAATTATTCCATTTTTGGTTGAAAATGGATCCTCTTTGATTGGAAATTCATGTGTTTTGTTGAAAAATTGTCTTTTTTCGTCGAATTTACCTGGCTTCAATTAAAAAAAATTTTTTCTGTTGAAATAATAACTATTAAATCTTTTGTTAAAAATTCATTTTTTCGGTTGAAAAATCAACTGCTTGGTTTAAAGTTGAACCACTTCTTAAACAATTATTTTTTTCTTGTTGAAGATTCATCATTTTAGTTGAAAATTGAACTATTTAGTCGTAAATTAACCTTTTTGCTGAAAATGCATATTTTTGGGTTGAAAATACAACTCTTTTGTACAAAATTCGTCTTTTTGGATTGAAAATTCAACAGTTTGGTAGAAAATTGAACTGTTTGGTTTAAAATTAAGTTCTTTGTTTAAAATTTATATTTTTGGTTGAAAATTTAGCTATTCACTTTGGTAGAAAAATAAGCTGCTTGGTTTAAAATTAAACTATTTGTTGTTGAAAATTTTTCCTTTATAAGTGGAAAAATCTACTATTTGATAAAAAATTAGTGTATTTTGTTAAAAATTCATCATTTTGGTTGAGGATTTAACTATTTAGTTGAAAAATCGTCTTTTTAATTGAATTTTAAAAAATTCCAAACTAAAAAAGTAATTATAATCAACACAGTTGCATTTACAACAAATAGTTGAATTTTTATCCAAATAATCCAATTTAAAAATGAAAACGATGGAATTTCAACCAAAATCACTTGAATTTTTAAACAAATAGTTGAATCTTTAAGCCGAAAAGATGTTTTTTTTTAGGAAACAGTTGAATTTTCAATCCAAAAGAATAAATTTTCTATCAAAAAGGACGAATTTTCAACAAAAGTTTTAAATTTTCAAACAGGAAAGACAAAAAAGTCTACGTTTGGTTTAAATTTCTACGAAAATAATAGAATTTTCCAGCCAGGAAGACAAATTTTCAACAAAATAGTCAAACTTTTAACAAAGCAGATGGATCTTCAATTCAAAAAATGATTTTTCTTAACAAAGTAGTTTAACTTTTAATTTATTCCTTGAATTTTCAATAAAATAGATTGATTTGTTACCAAAAAAAGACGAATTTAAAATAAACCACATAAATTGTTAACCAAATTGTTGGATTTTCAATAAAAAAAGTTAAATTTCTGATTAATAATAGAATAATTTAATTTTCAGACAAAAAAAAATTAATGTTTACCAACAAACAAATTTTCAACTAAGGAGGTGAATCTTGAAAAAAAATTAATATTCATCGAAGTAGTTCGATTTTTAATTCAATTTCAATTAGTCACATATTTATCATACGATTTGCTAGTCGTCCAGAAATTTCTGGACAACTAATAATCAATCCCCCTTTCCAGCTCCACCAATTTCTCGAAACGACTAGACGAAACCGTATTTTTAAACAAATAGTTGAATTTTTTGCCAAATTCTTAAATTTTTAAACTAAGAATACAAATTTTCTACCAGAAAATATGAATTATCCACAAAAAAGTTAATCTACAAGCAAACAGTTGCATTTTTAACCACAAAGAATTAATTTTCAAACAAAAAGATTAATTTTATTCCAAAAAAGACGAATTTCAAACGAAATACATGAATTTACAACCAAAACGTTGAATTTTCAACTAGAAAAGATCAATTTTCAATTAAAAATATCAATTTTCACTAAAAAATGGAATAGTTACATTTACAGTTAGAACAATTAATCCTCGACCAAAAAAAAATTCAACAAAATGAATAAATTTGCACCCAAATAAGTGATTTTCCACTATATTGATGAATCTTTAAAAAAAAATCACCAAACATTTCAACGTTCAACCAAATATTTGAATTTTTAAACAAGAATTTTGATTTGCTATAAAAAAAGAATTATTAACAAAATATATGAATTACTAAAAAAATAGTCAAATAGTAGTTTCATTTTCAATCAAGAAGACTAATCTTGTACAAAAAAAGACGAATTAACAATAAAATACATTAATTTTCAAACAAATTGTTGAATTTTCAACTAAAACCGACTTATTTTGAACCAATAATGGAATAGTTGAATTTTCAGTTTAAAAAAATTGATTTTCAACCAAAAAGGACGAATTTGACAGAAAATAGTTAAATCTTCAACCAATAAAATTAATTTTTTATAAAGCAATTCAACTTTCATCTATGTAGTTAAGTTTTCAACCAAAAAGATGAATTCTCAATGAAAACCTTAATTGTTGTATTTTTAACTAAAAACGATTATTTTTCAGAAAAAAATGGATCAAAACAACGAATTTTCAACCGAATAGTTCAATCTTCAACCAAGTAGTTAAAGGACCCCGCACTAAATGTACAGTAAATGGCCTCTTGTAAAAAATTCTAAATATAATTTTTTTTGTATTTTCGAACATGCAGACTAAAAATTCGAAAGAAAAAAGTAAGAAAAATTGACTGTTTTTAGACAAACACTTGTCAAAGTTTCAAATTTTACATGTATTTTAATAGAAAAATGCTTATTTTACTGAAATGTTTTTTTTCTCAAAACCATTCACTGATCATTTATTTTACTGAACATTTAGTGCGTGGTCCCTTTTAACCAATAAAATTAATTTTGTATGAAAAAAAAGTTACAACAAATTAAATCAATTTTCAACCAAATTGTTGAATTTTCAACTAAAAACGATCTATTTTAAACCAATAATGAAATAGTTAAATTTTCAGATAAAAAATTAATTTCTAACAAAAAAAAAACAAATTTTTAACTAAAGAGGCGAATCTTGAAAAAAATTAATTTTTAACAAAGTACTTTAACTTTCAATAAAAAAAAATCTATTCTTAGTGTAAGTTGTAATATAAATTATTTCCAGATTACATCTTATCAATTAATTCTCCATCATATCAATTTTCCTCATATCAATGAAATTTTCCGGACAATTGAAGAGGAAGTGTTGAACCAATGGTTTCCATAAATCTTTGGTAATCCCCTTGGTGACCATTGAACCATAATCGTTTTATTTGGAATCGCGGAGCAAGAAACGTACCGGAACCTCGTAACGCCAACCTGAACGACCCGAGGAAACACGCCGTGACCTATTTCCCTGGCAGACATATTTTTGAAAGAGCTCTATAGCTCTCTTTCTCTTTCCACTATCACTCTCCTTGTCCCCATTTTTGCCCCGTTTTTTGTCCTACCCCTGAGATTTATATCGCCCGAGTCCGAACTACCACCTCAACTTCCACCGCAGCCACCCTCCTCGACGCAAACGTTCCGGTAGGAATCCGAGACCACACATTACTGTCGAATAACTCATTCTCCATGGAGCTTTCTTGCTTTAATCAAGTCCCAGGAATAGACGACTCAGCTTTCATCAGGGATCATATGTACTATACATACAAGGTAGTCCAAAAACGAATTGGAAATTTTTTTGAGGCATTTTCAACCTGCCAGGTTTAGGAACGTCCCCATATTACGAATAACTCATTCACCATGGAGCCTTCTTTCTCTAATTGAGTCCCAAGAATATGCGACTCAGCTGTAAAACAGATACAATGTAGTCCAGAAACGAATTGGATTTTTTTTTGTTGAGGTATTTTCAACCTGCCAGATTGGGGAATATCCCCATGTTACGAATAACTTGTTCACCACAGAGCTTTCTTTCTTTAATTAAGTCCCAAGAATACACGACTCAGCTGTAAAATACATACAAGATAGTCCAAAATCGATTTTGCTATTTAAAAAAAAAGTATTTTCAGACTCTCACCTATCAAAGTTGC
>CAKNYM010047858.1:0-53676 GCA_932195095.1 Andricus curvator
CCTACGGAGAGATGAAATATTCTTAACAAATAGTTTTAAAAAAAAAATCTACATTTATCAAATTTCGATTCTCATCAATATAAGCACCAGATTTTTTTGTCTAAGATGTAGGTCAACAGATAATATTATTACGAAACAACTATTATTTAAGCTTTTTCTTTTTTAAAAAACAAACAAACTCGTATGGGGGGGGGGTGTATTTTTTATAAAAATTATAAAATTATTCAGCGCAAACTAACCTTGTATAAAATGTCAAGTTACATTTTATGCAATTTTGTCTCTTCTTCACTGTCGCTCACAAAGTTGTTCATTTGTGGAAACTCTATTCGAGACTGAGGTTTTTCATTTTTTTACGGTCACTAAGAGTGCGGGTGGTACATGTATTGGTGCATCGTGTGTTTGTGTGTCTGACTTTTCCCTTGCATTTTCAAGGGCTTTGGAGACGTTTGAAGAAATATGAAACGCGACTGTTTTACAGTGGGGCTTCGTTATCCCGAGAAAATACATAAAACATTTTATTGAGTATTGAAATGTTTCTGTGTACACCTAAGAGCGACTTAAGATTCTGGAGATACTTTAAAAAATCATATGTTCTTGTTGACACTTGGCGGCTATGAATGTATTTTTTGCTATTTTCCTACATTATTTTTTGATTTAATTCTCTTTGATGAGATTATTAAGTTTAATTGTTTTGGAGAAGTGGCAGATAGAAAACTGAAAGGTTCTGAATATCCGTTCTCAGATTAACCGAATTTTTGTGGCTAGCTATGTGGGTCATTTCTAACATCATTCTTTTTTTGTAACAATTCGACTTTTCTAAGATTTTAATATTACTGAAATCAAATTTGTGGTCTTCAGTCCAAGCGTGCTTAGTCATGGCTGTCCATGAGCTGGGTTTCTTGTACACGTCATTTTTATGTTCTTTGATTCTAGTTTTTAAAGGGCGTTTTGTGGTACCAATATATGGGGAATCACAGTCGATACACGGAATTTTATAAACTACGTCAAAGTTTTCCTCCAATGGTATCTTATCTCTTGTGGATTTAAATAATGAAGCAAGATCGTTATTATTTTTAAACGCTGGAATTATATTAAAGGGTCTGAGAATACCGGTTAACTTTTCCGAGAGGCCCTGCACATAAGGAAGGGACAAATATCTACCATGTGGTGTGGTCACTTGGTTAGTGGGCGTTGAATTGGTGTTCGCTGGTTGTGTTTGTGAGCTCACCGATGGTTCCGATTGCCCTGCACTCACTGACACATCTATTGCAGTGATCGTATCAGTTTTCTTTTTAACTTCTAGGATCAGCAATCTTTTTCTAACAGTTCTATTGATCAATTCTGCGGGGTAATTATTTTTTCTCAAAGTGTCTTTGATTTTTTTGATGTTTGCAGAATGAAAGTCCTTATCAGCAAGAAGGATAGCCCTGTCTACTAAGTTGTTTATCACACCTATTTTATGACGTTGGGGGTGGTGGGACAGAAAGTTAAGAATTCTGTCCGATGAAGTTGGTTTTTGGTACCAATCAGTTTTTAACGAGTTATTATGTCTGATGAGTTTGACATCAAGAAAACTGATACTTCCGCTAGATTCTACCTCAGATGTAAATTTTATTCTGTGATTATAGCTATTGAAAGTATTCAAAATCTGATCAATCATGTCTTCTGGCACGACCGTGATAATGTCGTCGACATATCTGAAGAAGAAAGGGACCGTGAATGACAGTTTCGATAGGCAGCTCGTTTCTAAGTCTTCCATAACGATATCAGAAAGAATGGGGGAGAGGGGGGATCCCATCGGTAGGCCTGACTTTTGTTTATAAGATTTCCCATTGAAGTTGAATGCTAAATTTCCTATGCAGATTCTAAGCCCTTTCACAAATTGATGCCACGGTAGGCTTGTGTTTTTACTAATTTGATTCCATCTATCTTTGAGGCCTTTAATGGCTAGTCCCGTGAGTACATTAGTGAAGAGGGAGGAGGCATCTAAGGAGATGAGTTTTTGCCCAGCTTGAATTTGTACTTCTTTTATTTTTTGGATGAATTCGAAACTATTTTTCACCCTAGAAGGCGGGGGTGTTATGCTGTCCGATATTAGGTTGCTATAGAATTTTGCTAAGTTGTACGTTGGACTATTCGTGTAGGAAACAATTAAACGCAGTTTTTTACCCGGTTTATGTATTTTTGGGGCTCCGTAAGCTACAGTGCAGTTATTTGCTTTTAAGTGGAAGTGTGTGTTTTTTTCAATGTGCTTTTTTTCCAGCCATTCTTTCGCTAGATTATTCACTTTTGTTTGTGTCTTTCTAGAGGGGTCCCTATTTAATTCTTGATACGTCTTTTTATCAGATAACATTTGATTCATAGTATCAAGGTACTCATCTTTTTTAATAGCTACTGAGACGTTACCTTTATCGGCTTTAGTAAACACAATGTTGGGATTGTTTTTTATGAACATTTTTGTGGTTGCTACATCCCTTAAAATTTGTTTTTCAGAATTACTGGGGGCGTTACGTTTGTTTTTTTGCAGAAAATTGTTAACGCAATTAGTGAATTTAAGCCTAGCCGCATTTTTGTCTTCGTCATTGATTTTATGTATATTTGATTCAAAATCCGCGATAAGGTGCTTCAACGGTATTTGTTGTGGTAAAAAAGGAATACCAAATTTTTTTCCAAGGCTGATCGTGTTTATGACTGTGTTTGGAATTTCATCACCCGTTAGATTTACGAACCATTTTTTATCTGTTGTTATACTTGTTTGATTTGTTGGATGTGAATTAGCTGTTGATAATTGAAAGCGTGGTAATTGATTGCGCGAATTGATGAGATAATCGAATTTTGATTTACAGACAAATTTTTGTGCGTTGAAGATTTTCCAAAATTTTTCTAACTCTAATTGGAAGAAACGGATGTATTTTTCAGCCGGTACTGAATTTTTGATCTTTTGCTCTAATTGTTCTATGCGATACTCGAGGCTGCTAACTACTATGCAAATGTCTTTAATCTCCAACTTAAGAGTTGACATTTGGAATTGCTCGATAGTCTTTGTGTATTGTCGAGTGATGTTCGAGTTCTGAAATTGAACTGAACTAAACGCTTTGAAATCTAAATGATTAGGAGAAATACCTTGTTGTCTACATCGCAAAAGAAAGACTTTTTGGTTGAAGTTCCTTGCTAACATTGTTTTTGCAGTCGACCATTCCCTGAGGTATGTATATGCTGCTTCTCCGTGGGTATCCAGAATTTATGTACAATTAGTACATAAATTAATCAAAAAATTCTTAGCAAATTTGAGATATACGCTAAGCCGAAAATATAATAGTTAAAATCCAAGAGTTTGTTACTTTAATTATTAATGATAATTTTCGTCATACCAAAACATTATATTCTAACAGCCCCTACAAGCATACCTTGCGAAAAAATCTTCACATTGTACCATGTAAAATCATTTTTTCTAGAATAAAGCACTGATGAGGACCCCCACCTGGGTCGAAACGTCTGTTTAACTTGTAAAAAATCAAGCATTTCTTATTTCTGGATCCTAAAGCCAATCACAACATCAACTACGAAGAATCTATTAATCTAAAGGATCAATATAACCCCCCGAATTAATATTATAAAATATTTAAAAAATTAAAATTTTTTTTTTTAAATCTATATTAAGAACCACAAAATATTTAAGCAGAAATAATTTAAAACTTTACATTTTTAGTAACAATATTGCGCTAATATGAAATTTATTGGAGCTTCCCAAGTAAAGCTATAATAGCCAGGACAGAAAGATTGCGGCGCGCTGGTATCTCTATTACAAAATTTCTTATAACCTCAAAATAAAATAATATTTGTTCATTTGTAGTCATATACAAGTTAAGTCTGAATTATTTTAGACATTAATTTTTTATAAAAATAAAATGCGCAAATATGAATTATTTTTTATTTACACAAGCTTACACAGCTCTTTATTTTCATCCGATTTACAAGTTTTTTTTTAAATTACACTTCAATAAATTCTTAAGATACATGTGGAATACGATTATTCTATTTGCCTTTATTAAAATTTGTTTATTTAACGCAAAGTGTGATAAAAAGGAAAATTTTACATTTTTTTTTATTCATTAACGATTTATGAAATGTAACACAACATATTAAATACATGCAGGAAAAACAAATAAGCAACAAAGTTCTTTGCGGAACGGAAATATTTAGTTTGAAAGAAAGTTATTATATTTCTTTTAATAGCGCAACATGTCATGGTAAACATATATGAAATAGATATAATTATTATTTTTATAAACAATGTTCAAACAAAAAAAATTATTGCATTCGCAGTTTCATGCACAATTCAACACTTTTTAAATTTAATTCCTTCATATGCTGATAGAAGTTGCCAATTCCTATAATTAGTTGTGAAAATATCATAGGAATTATTTTCATAAACAAAATGGATAAACAAAAGCAACATTTTGTCATTTTCGCGCAAAATCTTTGCTTTATTCACACGAGTTTGCCTTTAAAAGAATAAACGGAAAGGACAAACTAAAGGACATTTCTGAATATTAAAAATTGACATTGTTTCTTTTTTTACGCGAGTCTGTCTGTAAATGCGTTAACGAAGAGGTCGAAAGACAGGCAATTGATAAATATTAACAATTTTCATTTTCATAAAAAAAATGGATGACCAGAGTACAAATTTTGGCATTTGCGAGATAAATATTTTTCTTTTTTTAAGAAATTCAACAACCAAATAGACATGGGATATCTAAGTGCAAAATATTTACATTAATAAAAGTTTATATTGCTATAAAAAAAAAATAAAACAGAACATTTTTATGTTTGCATTTTAAATCATTTACTTTTATAAACAATGATAATGAAATAAACGCATTTTTAATATTGAATGAACAATTTATAGTTAAAAAGTTTACTTTTTTTACATTATTCTATTTAAAATGACTCAATAAACTAGGTTATACACGAATATTTAAATTAAATTGAAATTATCTATTTACATAGACAAGTTTAATGAAGAAAAATCATTTTTCAAAGTGTCCAGAAAATATTGTTCCAAAAAGTCTACAAAATATTATAAATTATATACAATATTTATTCAATTTCAGCATTTCGTATTCAATCAGTGTATCGGAAATTACTGCTATACGCTTTATACTTAAATGTTAATGCAATAATATAAAAAAAAATTATTTATTACACTTTTTTATGAAAGTAAAGATTTTTAATTACAAACTTATACATTTCCTATTTTATATAAAATGTGTTCAAAAATAACCGTAACTGTTGTTAATTAAAAATGTTCTGTACTGAAACATATCAGATAAGGGATTTTGAAGATGACATGTGTGAAAAAATATTCCTGCGCGAAAAGAAAAAAATTTTGTAAAAAATTTTTTCAATTCTAATTTGAAATAAAAATTGTAAATCATATAAAAAATTAATAATGTACACTTTTTTAAATAATAAATTCATTTTTCGGAACACTGTGCGGCGTTATCTTTAGATTAATTTTTAATTTGTAAATTATATGTTAAATGTACAAAATAAGATATTTAACTTATTCAATTTCGATAGATTATTCAACTATTTAATAAAAAAAATATAAAGATACCCCTAATAAAGTTAAATATGAAATTAAATGTGCTTAAATATTACATTATTCTTAGGTTCAATTTACAATTAGGTTTTACTGATTCACTTCATAGTACATTTAATGCTTTTATAATAAATAATTTTTTTTCAGGTAAAGAAAAAGCTGTTTTTACAACATAAACAGATATCATTACAACAGAAATTTTGATTAAACAGCAAGGTCAGCAATTCATAATTTAAAATTAAACAAAGAAATATAATTTCATGTCATTTTGAAAATAATAAAATTGATAATTTTGTGTAACAAATATTGAATTCATTTTATTTTCATAAAATATATCATTTACTTACAGTCAATCAAATTAATTTCATATTTACCATTCTTTAAATTATAATTTAAATAGAAGCATAAAAAGGTAATACTCATTTTTATATACAAAAATATAAGGTAATACAAACACAGATATTTTTACCAGATACCATTCATTCACTAGATACCATGCATCAAAATACCAAAACTATTATATAAGATACCATAACGATAACATAAGATAACAAAACGAGAATACAAAATACCTGCAGACAACAATAAATATAGTAATATATCTACATATTAATAACAAAATAAATAAAGTAATACTTTCATTAACACGTACGAATTGCATTTTTGTACTTAATTTTTTGATACAAAAATGCCAAAAAGAAAAATCGAACGTACTCAAGCTGAAGAAGAACAAATTCAGCTTTTAAAAGGACAAAGAGATGCTTCTAAACAACACGCTCATCGTCAAAAAATACGTGCAAAGCGTGATGAGCAAGATATCATTAACATTGCAAAAATACGAAATGATGATATTAGTACACAGGAAACTCATAATGTAACTTCCAAAATTACATTATCGTCATTAAATACAAAAACTAAGACGCCCGCAGTATTGAAAACTAATATAGTACCAAATAATGATGATAAAATGGCAGAAGATTCACAAATTTATATAGCTCCTCAAATTGAACAGACTGTCACAGAAGAAGAGGCATTAAGACAAATCCGAGAAAAAAAACGCTACTAAACAAAGATTATGTCGTCTTCGTAGAAAAATGCGTAATAGTGACAGTCTAAATGATATCCCGGAAACTGTGGTAAGAATAAATAAGACAGAGATAGTTCAGACTTTACAAAATGAAACAAATAGCGCATCGCATACGAATGAAAATGTTTATACGAACAATATCGCTTTTTCTCATATAGAAAATACGTCTGACAATAGTCAAAGTGCATATATGATTGAACACTACTGTGGTAGAATGAATATTTTATGTACACATTGCAACGCGAAACACTTTCAAGATGAAAAAGTGGCAAATAAGAAAAATTCTTTCAATGATTGTTGCAGTCATGGCGAAGTCATTCTTCGACCATTACCTAATCCACCACGAATTATAAAGAGTTTATTTGATGGTACACACGAAATATCAAATCATTTTCACGAACGTATACGGTGCTATAACAATGCATTTGCCTTTGCCAGGTTTATTATCAAATTAATACATCTTTGTATCCCGATGCAAATGAAAGTCCTTCCTATGGTCAACTATTTATCGTAGATCAAAATGAAGCTACGAATATTCGATGCAATCAAATTTCCACGTTGAATAGGGAAATTTTTGATGCAATTGAGACTGCCCTTCGCAGCTGCAATATATTTGCGCAATCGTACCGTATGATGCATGAAGAAATAGAACAAACAATGGTGAACAATAATATACAAACTGAACCTGAAATGTAACTATTATTTTTAATAAAACCTGGAATGGATAGTAGACGTTACAATTTACAAAAAAATTAATGAAGTAGCCGCAACTTTAACCACAACTGCTGACGGTGATATTCCAGAATCTTACGTAACCATACATAATAAAGATAAAAAAGAGCTTGAATATGTTAGCTCCATGGACCCTAACGTTGAACCTTGGATTTACCCGTTATTTTATCCACATGGTACAAGAGGTTGGCATAAAAATATTCTGTATGTGAACAGAGATAAACGTGTATCACGAGCTGCCATACACCAAATACAGAATGGCAACTCGAGATGATAATGTATTTTTATTGGGAGGACGATTATTCCACCAATGGATTGTTGATAGCTATGTAAAAATTGAAAAAGATCGGATGCATTTTTATAGAATGAATCAAAAACAAATTCGTGCTGATACTTATCAAGGATTAATCGATCATTTACAAAGAACAGCAGATGATACAAACAGTAATGTTGGGAAAATGGTCATCCTACCATCATCGTTCACAGGATCACCACGTAATATGTTGCAGCATTATCAAGACGCAATGGCAATTGTAAGAAGATTTGGCAAGCCAGATCTATTCATAACTATGACATGCAATCCAAATTGGCGTGCAATAAAAGTGAATTTATTGCACGATCAAACAGCATCAGACAGACCCGACATTGTATCGCGCGTTTTTAAAATAAAAAAAGATGAACTAATTAATATTATTGTGAAGAAGTTATTCGGCGAAGTACTTGCATACGTATATGTTGTTGAATATCAAAAAAGAGGATTACCTCATCTTCATCTACTACTTACGTTGAAACAAAATAATAAAATAACTACTCCTGATATCGTTGATAAATATATTTCAGCTGAAATTCCAAATCCAAACGAAAATGGCACACTTCATAATATCGTCATGAAAAACATGATCCATGGTCCATGTGGAGATTGGTGCAAAGATGAAAAAGGTAAATGTTCTAAAAACTTTCCAAAAAAATTCCAGCCAGAGACAACCATGGACGAAAATGGGTACCCAACTTATTGTCGAAATAACACTGGTGTTTATAATCGGCCTAATGGAGGAATAACTGACAATCAATATGTTGTTCCATATAATGCCAAATTATTACAATTATTTAATTGTCATATCAATGTGGAAGCAGTGTCCAGCATTAAGTCTGTAAAATATTTGTATAAGTATATTTATAAAGGACATGACGCTGCTGCTGTAGTGGTCACAGAAAATAATGAAAATTTCATTCATCATGACGAAATTCAAAATTTTATTGAAACTAGGTATGTCAGCCCGGTTGAAGCAGCCGATAGAATATTTGGAAGATCACTGCAAGATAAAAGTCACTCTATTATGCGGTTATCAGTACATTTATTTAATCAGCACACTGTAACTATTAATAATGAAGGAAATGATGACTCTATAAGGACTGCGTTAGAGAAAGTAACTAAGCTTATGGATTATTTTGCCTTAAATGAACGAGATCCAGAAGCTAGAAAATTCACCTATGCAGAAATACCATCACATTACGTATTTAAGAAACAACCTGGTGGAAATACATATAAATGGGAAATACGTAAATCACAATTCAACGTTATTGGACGCATGTATTCCATTAGTCCAAGCCAAATAGAACTTTTTCATCTTAGATTGTTACTGATAACAGTTAAGGGAGCAACAAGTTTTGAAGATATTAGAACAGTGGACGGTAAAATACATGATACATTTCACAGTGCATGCTTAGCATCAGACCTTATCGAAGACGATGCAGAATGGGATTGTGCAATGACAGAAGGTGAAGTATGGATGATGCCACGGCAATTGCGGCATTTGTTTGCACGTATTTTAATATACTGTCATCCAAATAATCCAGAAAAATTATGGGAGGAATTCCAGGATGCAATGTCACAAGATTTTCAGAGAAATTATAATTTAGATGAAGCACATAGAAGAGCTTATATTCAAATAAACACTTTCCTATCCCATGAAAGATCTGATCTTCGTAATTTTCCAACGATGCCACAAATAACCGAAAATGATATTGACATTGACGATGGAAATAATGATGGAATGTTACTTCAACAACATGAGAAAAATGGTATGATACAGTATAAACAATTGAATGGGCCAGGTGGATCAGGTAAAACATACATTTACACTACATTATATCATTTATTAAGAAGTAAGGGAAAGAATATTTGTACAATGGCATTTACAGGAATTGTTGCAATATTACTTCGACAAGGAAAGACTGTTCATAAAACTTTTGGTATGCCTGTTCCACTATTTTCAGATTCCGTATCAAAAGTCAATCAAAAGATGCACACTATTTGAGGAATGTAGATCTATTTATTTGGGACGAGGCTCCAATGGCGCCAAGACATGCTTTGGAATTAATTGATCGAACTCTCCGTGACTTTATGAATATTGACTTGCCATTTGGAGGAAAAATTATGCTTCTAGGAGGAGATTTTAGACAATTACTACCTGTAAAAGTAAATGCTACTAGAAGTGAATTGGTCAATTTATCTATAAAGTTTAGTGCACTATGGAGACATTTTTCAGTGTTCTCATTGAACAAAAATATGAGAACTTTACAAAGCGAGGTAGAATTTGCGGAATATTTACTGTCTGTTGGCAATGGTACTTTAAATGACAATGATGATAATTTATTATCTCCAAAACAATGTGTAGCTCCGAGAACGGATGACATGGTAGAAACTACATTTAAAGAATTAATTGATATTCGCAAGTACGAAGATATAGCGAAAATAGCTATATTATCTGCACGAAATGTTGATGTTGAAGAAATCAATTGTAGAGTTGTAGAATTACTTGACAAGAGAACAGAACGTATTTATACCAGCATGGATAGTACGGAAAATTGTGACAATGGAGACATTGATGATGTAATACTGCCGGAATATCTTAATACTTTAAATCCTCCTAACCTTCCACCGTATAAATTACAATTACGAGATAATTGCATTGTAATGCTACTTAGAAACCTCAGTATTAGCGAAGGTCTATGCAATGGACCGCGTTTACAAGTAATAGAACTTGCGAATAATCTTTTACGATGTCGCATCCTAACTGGTGATAAAACAGGAGATATTGTATTCATTCACCGCATTACACTGTACTGTGAAGACATTTATCCTTTCACTTTCAAACGACGAGAATTCCCAATTAAATTAGCATTCGCCATGACAATTAATAAAAGTCAAGGACAAACTTTTGAAAAAATAGGAGTAGATGTTCGTAAAAATGTATTCAATCATGGACAAATGTACGTGGCATTTTCTCGAGTTCGATCTTGGAAATCATTACGTATTTTTTTGGGAGAACAACGTCCTAATGACATGATAAAAAATTATGTTTACACTGAATTATTAGATTAAATTTAAAAAACTAATTTCTACATATAAATAGTTCATTTTGAAACAAGAAAACAATAAAAGATTTCGTAATTAATCATAAAGACAAAAACACGCGCGCTGAAGCGCGCGATCGGTCTCGTGTACTCAAATATAAATGCACCGGAGAAAAAAAAGATCAATTTTGTAGGAATATTACACAGACATTCCAAAAAGAAAATAAATCATCGCAAGAAAATAAAAGAATAATTTAAAACAGTGTGACTTCACTACGTGTATACACGCGTGAGGTTAGGTTTACATTATACATTAAATGTATCGTACTTACCAAAGAGACTACGTTGCTACGGCTTTGAAAATAATTGCCGGCAATTAAATGAATTAAAAATTATATATTTTTCCTATATACATATGAAACTAATGCAAGAATAACTATCACAAACAGTGGAACTATAAAATGCTATAAAAGCCAAACTGCACACCGAAAAGTGGTATAACTAACAACATCCGATCATCGTCGGCATAGATCGGAGCGCGTCGGAGGTTATCGTTCTATAACTCTGCTATAAGCTATAACTGAGTAGAGTATAAATACGCACGTTTTTTAAACTTCAATGTAGAAGAAGAATTATTTATAATGATAAAAACTTGTAATATATATATATATACCATTAAACCATTTCCCTTTCAGGGTAGGCGTGACACTACCCGATTCGGGTAGTGTTTCTAGGTTTTTCTTGTAGTTATAAATACCTACAAGTGTGGGCTCACCACACCCACGATGTGCCAACAGCACTCATGTCAGTATTCTTGAATGGTCACCCATCCAAGTACTAACCGCGTCCAACGCTGCTTAACTTCAGTGATCTGACGAGAACTGGGTTTTTCAGCGTGGTATGGCCATTGGTATATAATAATAATATTATTATAATAATTAATATTAAATTAATAATAATTAATATATATATAATAATAATAATAGTAATATAAAAGTATATAATATATACAAAAGTGTATAATATACTTTACATTAAAGTAAAAAATTGTTGTTTGAAACATTCCCCTTCTTTCATTTCGTAAACTTCAGAAAAATTATATTGTTTAAGGTTTAAATTAAATTTTTTTACAGTGTGATTTTAAAAAAATCGTCTTTTTCCTAACAAATAGCCTAGCACCATGTGCAATCTAACCTTTACAAAAAATATATTGAATTCCAATGTTAGAATTTATTTATTACATTTAAACATTGGAATTAAATTTTTCTTCATTATTTATTATTATATTTTATTTTTAAACACATTACAATTTCAACGAAAGGAGAAATTTCAAAAGTTACACGGCAATCCGCAGTCTACCCTGGCGAAAGTATCGGATAGGAATTCCTTCCGAACCAATCCGAAATCATCCGAATCATTCCGGAATCTGTATCCGAACCAATCCGAGTTAATTCGAACTAATCCGAAATTTTTTTTACATTTCGTTCGATCCAAATTGGTCAAAAATTAATCCGACTCAATCCGAATGAATCCGAAACAAATTTTCAATAACAATGAATCCGAACTCGGATTGACCAAAGACGATTTTCAAGCCGAATGAATCCGATTCAATCCGAACTAGGATTCATTCAGATTGAAAATCGTTTTTGGTCAATCTGAGTTCGGATTCATTTGGATTGAAAATTTGGTTAGGATTCATCTGGATTGGAAGTTCGGATTGAACCGGATTGAGTCGGATTGATTTTTGACCGATTTGGATGGAACGAAATGTAAAAAAAATTCGGATTGGTTCGAATTAACTCGGATTGGTTTGGATACAGATTCCGGAATGATTCGGATGATTTCGGATTGCTTCGGAAGGAATTCCTATCCGATACTTTCGCCAGGGTATCGATCAGTAAAGTGAAAATATATTTTTGAAATGTAATTTAGGTTTTACAAGTTTTTCAATATTTTTCTTGCATAGGAAGTTATTAAATGTCACTATTTTTATAGAATTAATAATATTCACTTATTATTACTGTATAAAATGCAACTATTATATGTACGTGCGACGCATATGTCCCGCACCATGTAAGCCCGCGTGCCTCTCACAATGTGAGACGCATATGCCTCGCACGTATGTGCCCTCACACAAAATGCAACGCATATGCCTCGCACCATGCACGCACTGCGTGCCTCGCACGCCGTGCGGGTAATGTGCCTCGCACGATTGTTATCTGGGTAGGTATCAACCTTTCCTTGTCTGCCCTGCTATCTTCTCTCCTCACCGGACGAATTGAGGTGGTCGGGGTCAGTGTCGTACGTTACGAAGTTCGAGTCTCTTACTCGTTTTCTTTATTTTAATTGTAAACTTCATGTAGCCTTTGCTAGAAGGCAAACCTATTGCTCGATTATTGAATAAATTATATGTATTTGGTGCTCAATAACTAATCATTATGACTCAGTGACTTTTTTACCAACAAACTTTAAACCCTGCATGTGCATTATGTTTTTCTTTAAGTGCTTTTCTCATTATTATTGGTCCTTCGAAAGCCGGATGAGGGCTTCAGCTGGTGGATTACAGTGTTCTTTGCAGGATTAAAGTGACTAATGTGAGGTGTTCTAAAGGTGCATCGCAAAGGCGGTTCTGTGAAAAAGTAAATGTGGCGGGTTTCGAGCGTCTTGTTGCGAAATCGCACGGTGATGGTGTCGTGAAGGCAATTTTCGGCGATCGATAGCTGACGTCACGAGAACACGTCCCGCGCTCTGGTCAACAGGTGCCTCGTTACACTTGCTCGTACGATGTGTATCCCTACGCCGGTGCGTGCACAAGTCGCTTCACAGAATGACAGGTTTGCGATAGCATGTACTTTTCCTACTCTTGCAGCGCTGCGCTTCGTAATATTCGACACCTTCATTCTAAAACTGTATAGTGTTCCGCTGTCATACTCACAGAGTTGTGTTTTTTCTTAGACTTTTTGACTTTTTTAACGTGTTTCCATTTTATTCGAATTTTAACTATTTTTGTGTAACTTTTAAAGTGTACCGCCTTCATTTCGATTCTTTTTAACTTTTGAAGACTTTAAAACAGCTGATACTTTGCAGAACTCATCGTAACACTTTTTTTGTGCATTTATACTGTGTAGTGTTTCGCTGTCATACTGACAGGATTGTGTTTTTCTCAAGGCTTTTTTGACTTTTTTAACGTGTTTCGAATTTATTCGAATGTTAACTATTTTTGTGTAACTTTTAAAGAGTATCGATTTTATTTCGATTCTTTTTTAACTTTTGAAGACGTTAAAACAGCTGATACTTTGCAGCACTCATCGTAACTCCTTTTGTGCATTTATACTGTGTAGTGTTTCGCTGTCATACTGACAGGATTTTTTTTTTAGACTTTTTTAACGTGTTTCGATTATATTCGAATTTTAACATTTTATCTTTTGATCAACTTTTAAAGTGTATCGTATTTATTCGATTTTTCTATTGTTTTTACGTTTGTTGACTGTAGTGCCGTATCAAAATGAGCGTTAAGGACTGTATTGCTCAGCAGTATGGGATTTCCGAACTCATCTGCAATGCAGTTTCCAATTTGAAAAAGTCCGGTAAAACGAACCTTTCCAAGAACGTCCTCGACGTATACTTGGAAAACTTGGAAAAGAAGTGGTCCAAGTTTTGTACAAACCATGATCAGCTTCTCATTGTGCATGAGGACAATTCAACCGATCCATATTTTGCGCAAGATTTGTTTACTAAAGGAGAAGAAAAATATGTTGTTGCGAAGGTGTATATACAGACCGCTTCTCCCGCAAGGCTTTGGAAGAAAAAACGGGATCACTTCCTACTAATCCTTCGTTCGAGACATTAAGGACCTTTTTAGTTTCACGAGTGAACGCTTTGGAGTCACTTGAGTTTGGCGAAGGTTCTCAATTCAAGCATTCGTTTACCCAAAGTAAATTTAAAATGACAGGTGTCAAATCTGGTAAGAAGGGTTTTCACACACAAGCTCATGGTGCTGCACTAAAAGAGGGTGGTTGTCCGCTATGCCCTGGTCAGCACTTTGTTTTGTTTTGTAGTATTTTTAGATCCAAGACTCCTGATCAGCGACGAGAACTAATTCGTAAGTGTGGGTTATGTTTTAATTGCTTGGGAAAACATATGATCCGAGAGTGTGTCTCACCCAAGCGTTGTCAAACTTGCTCCGGTCAACATCATACCATGCTACATCGGACCACTAGTAACGCTTCAGGAAGTGAATCTGGTACTACAGCTGAGCCGTTGCTAAATATAAATATAATAATAATTCGCATGTTGTTAAAGCTCCTCTATGACTAGATGGGCCCGTACTTTTAGCCACAGAAATCGTTTCCATTGAAGGATCAGATGGCTATTTATATCCTTCTCGAGCACTTCTCGATCAGGGCGCTCAAGCATCTTTTGTTTCTGAGTCCCTTGCTAGAAGACTTAAGTCAAAACGACTTCGTGCCATCGTCACAGTGGTGGGCGTCGGAGACCAACGCACAAAAGCCTCTCGAGGTTTGGTAAATATTAGGGTGACGTCATGTGTTAATCCTGAGGCTAGTTTTTATGTACGCTGTATTGTTTTACCGAAGCTTACGTCTTATGTACCCCCTCGTGGTATTTCTACGGATCATTGGCTCCACATTCAGGGGGTGGAATTGGCGGATCCACTTGTCGATCGTGGTGGCTCGATTGACATGATTTTAGGTGCAGAGGTTTACTCATACGTCATTGAGGAAGGAGTCCGAAAGGGTCCTTTGGGGCCTCCCACGGCTCAGCAAACTTCTTTGGACTGAATTTTGTCCGGTCTATTTTCTGAGGAACCGTCTTCTTTTACTCGTCAGATTGTTGGACTACAATGTACAGTTGATCACGAATTGTTAGACCTGCTGCGTCGATTTGTTGTACAGGAGGATCTACCGACTGTATCTCCTAAGTTCACTCTTGATGAGGAGGAGTGTGAGAAACTTTTTCTCTCCACTTATCAGCGTTCCGAAGAGGGCCGTTACATTGTTCGTCTTCCAATCAAGGATCGGTCGATGAATCTGGGAGATTCTCGTTCTGCCGCTCATAGAATGTTCTTGAACCTCGAGAGGCGTTTTCGACGAGATCCTCTTCTGTATCAATCTTACGCACAGAGCATACAGGAGTATGCGGTTTTAGGTGAGATGGACTTAGTGTCTAATCCTGATGAGCTACAAGCTACTCAGGATTATTTTTTACCGCACCACTGCGTCATTAAGGAAACCAGTTCTACTACCAAATTGAGACCGGTTTTCAATGCTTCTCAGCGAACTGATTTGTGTATTTCTCTGAATGAGCTACTGCACTCGGAGCCGAAACTTCAAACAGAACTTCCAGACGTCATACTTCGTTGGAGATCCTACCCGATCGTCTTCACAGCGCACATTGAGAAGATGTTCCGACGTATTTGGATCCATCCTGAAGACCGCACCTACCAGAAGATACTTTAGAGGTCAAATCCTGACGACGAACTCCAGACATACTGTCTGAACACTGTAACTTTCGGATACGCTTTCTCTCCTTACTTGGCGATCCGTACTTTACATCAACTGACAGAGGACGAAGGCATCAACTTTCCTTTGGCCACGGATATTCTGAAGAACGCAATTTATGTGGACGATGTACTTTCCGGAGTCTACGACATCGCTACATCCATAGAGAAACGCCGCCAAGTGACTCTGCTGCTCAAGGCGGGCGGTTTCATCTTGAAGAAATGGTTGTCGAACTGCGAGGATATTCTACAAGGAGACCCGGAAAATTACAATGAAAAGGCATCGTCTTATGAATTTACTCAAGAACCAACTCACAGGGCTCTCGGAATTCTTTGGGATGAGTCTTTGCCTACTACTCATATTGCTACGTGGGGGAAGTACAGGAACGAGCTTCCTGAACTATCATCGCTCAGCATCCCTCGTTGGTTGGGATGTTCTTCGGACGTGTCTGGCTGCGAACTTCACGGCTTTGGAGATGCGTCGGAGAAGGCTATCGGTGCGGCTGTCTATCTAAGGATCCTAACTCCTTCAGATAAGATACGAGTCTCGCTCGTTATAGCCAAGACTAAGGTTGCTCGCCTTAAGGAGACATCTTTGCCTCGTTTAGAACTTTGTGCAGCTGTTCTGCTTTTTCGGCTGGTAGTTCATGTTCGCTCGGTCTTGAATCTACCCACTACGGTGCCGATTCATCTATGGTCCGACTCGGCAAATGCTCTTGATTGGATCCGAGGCCATCATCCACGATGGATGACATATATTTCGAATCGGGTCTCGGAAATACAGACTCTTTTGCCTGACGTTATCTGGAATCATGTTCCAGGGACAGATAATCCAGCTGATTGTGCGTCTCGAGGAATTTCTCCTTTACTTTTGGAGAGCCATCCTCTCTGGTGGGCTGGACCACCTTGGTTATCACAACCACCCACTTTTTGGCCATCTTATACGAGCTCGATAGATTCGAGCATCAACAGAGAGGAAAGGACCGTTGTCCATGCTGCAACGGTTGAACTTTATCCACCGTGGTCCCTGCTGGGTCGATACTCGACCTTTACGAAACTACTTCGCATTACTACTATCGACCGGTTGCAAAAGAAATCCATTGACTTTCCTCCATGTAGGCTTAACCCAGACGTTTTGAAATGTGCTCGATGCCATCTGATTGGGTATGAACAACGCCGACACTTCTTCGAAGAGCTTAAGTTGCTGCGCAAACAACTTCCAGTTACTACAAAAAGTCCATTACTTCGTTTGCTGCCGTTTTTGGACTCTGACGGCTTACTACAACTGGGAGGTCGTTTGAAACATGCTGTTTTGGACTTCGACGAACGATGTCCTTATATTCTACCAAAAGATTCTATGCTGACCACACTTATTCTTCGAAATGTCGAAATGTTGTCTTATTTACGGAGACAGTATTGGATCATCACAGGACGTTGTGTCGTAAAGAAGGCCTTGAGTCGTTGCGTTACTTGCGCTCGACATCGTGCAACCACCTGCACTCAACTTATGGGTCAACTGCCTACTCATAGAGTTACTCGACCTTCTAGACCCTTTGCTATAAGCGGTCTGGATTACGCTAGTCCCATTTGGATGCGAATTACAAAAGGTCGAGGCCACAAGTCGTACAAGGGCTACATTGTAGTTTTTGTTTGTTTCGCTACAAGAGCAGTCCACTTGGAGGCGTGCTCGGACTACACCGCTGATGGCTTCATAGCGGCTTACAAACGATTTACTGCTCGACGTGGGATAAGCACCTTTCTCTACAGCGACTGCGGTACTAATTTTGTGGGGGCTGATAAACAGCTCCGTACACTTTTTGATGAGGCCTCTGCTGTCTCTGTTATCTTGCTGACAATGGAACTACCTGGCGTTTCAACCCTCCAGCCGCTCCACACTTCGGAGGACTTTGGGAAGCAGCTGTCCGCTCTGTGAAACATCATCTTCGTCGAGTAGTGGGGGATACTACTCTGACTTTTGAGGAAATGACAATTTTCCTCACACAGATGGAAGCTTGCCTGAACTCACGTCCACAACAAGCTCAGAGTGATGATCCGAGTGATCTGGTACCGTTGACACCGAGTCATTTCTTGATCGGTTCTCCAATCTTCACAGTTCCAGAACCATCTCTCATAGATCTTAAGCAAAGTAGACTCCAACGCTGGCAGCTTACCAGACAGATGTATGAAGATTTCTGGACTAGATGCAAACTCGTCCGAAGTGGCAGAAGCCTATGCCTCTAATCAAGATTGATGATCTCGTCCTTATCTTGCATGAAAATTTGCCTCCAACAAAGTGGGCTCTAGGTCCCATAGACCCATTGTAAAGTTGTGTGTCTTGCCGGTTCACCCTTCGGAGGTGCAACCTACCACGTGAACTTTTTTTTTGTGTGGATATAATGAGTGTCATTTTTCGTTTTTAATCACCGAAGGGGGGGGGGGGAATGTTCCGAATAATTCATGTCGGTTTTCTCTATTGTGTTCGTATTGTATGACTGTGTGCTGCGTGAGTGTTATTTTCTCTCTGTTGCGTTCACATAGGTATCAACCTTGCCTTGTCTGCCCTGTTATCTTCTCTCCTCACCGGACGAATTGAGGCGGTCAGGGTCAGTGCCGTACGTTACGAAGTTCGAGTCGGTACCTCTTACTCGTTTTCTTTATTTTAATTGTAAACTTCATGTAGCCTTTGCTAGAAGGCAAACCTATGGCTCGATTATTGAATAAATTATATGTATTTGGTGCTCAACAACTAATCATTATGACTCAGTGACTTTTTTAGCAACAAACTTTAAATCCTGCATGTGCATTATGTTTTTCTTCAAGTGCTTTTCCCAACAACAGGGTTACCGCAAAACTTCATTTAAAAAATTCCCTAATTTTTCGCTGATCAATTTTTCATTTGCCCTGACTATTAATAATTAAAAACCAGAATCTGAAACTAGTAACAAATTCTAACCTAGAATCTTTTCTAAACGGAATAATATAATGTCAAATTAAAATTGACAAATTTCAAATTTATTCTGTTTGAAAGTCGGTTAAAGTTATGGAAATTCCCCTAACTTTTTTTTCACTCACTAGGTTTCTTTGGCGTGCAAAGTTAAATTCATATTAAGTTGCTGTATAATTACTGCGAGTTATTTGTTTCATTTATAAATTTCCCAAAATTACGTACACGAATGAATTACCCTCCCCCCACCCTAATGTAATAAAATCTCTCGACCCCTCCCTCCCTCCCTCCTGAGCTATTACGTAACTTAAGTACGGTTCCCAACCTATCATCCTAATTTGAAGCGCTCCGAGTACTCTCAATACTCTCCGTGGATCATGCTGCATTTTCAATCCGCTCCGAAGAATAGAGTCGCTCAGAATCGCTCTTGTATTTTCCCAGCGAACACATTCTGTCCACAGCATTGGGAAACTGTGGCAGCTTCGAAAGGTTTCTTGGGGCTGTTAGTTTTCTAGGTTGAGGTTTCTTGAACGTGGAATTCACAATTTCCTGCAAAAAAGAAATACATTTTTAAACGGGGAACATGAAAAAAGGGTTGTTCAAAAACTATGGCACGTTATTTGGAATACATTTCCATCCATCTCCTACTTCGTTATAGATCATCATGCAAAGTTTGATTCTAACGCCTTTTCTAGAAAACAGTTGATTTTTCCATTCGATAATATGAATTTTTTTCCAAGAAGTTAATTTTCAACCAATAGTTACATTTTCAACCCAAAAAGATGAATTTTCCAAGGCACCAAAAATATTCCACAAAATAGATAAATTTTCAATAAAAAAGTTAATTTTCAACCTAATAATTGAATTTTAATGGAAAAGCGATCAATTTTCAATGAAAAATGGAATAGTGAAATTTTCAGTTAAAAAAATTAGTTTTTAACTCAGTATAAGAACCGAATTTTCAGTAAACATGTTAAATTTTCAATCAATAACTGGAATAGTTTAATTTTCAGTTTGAAAAATGGACTTAAAAAAAGACGAATTTTCGACAACACCAAAAAAAGAATTTTCAAACGAATAGTTGAATTTTTAACTGAAAAAATATGTTTTCAAGGAACATATATATATTGTGACGGGGTAATTCATACTCCGCACAAATACAGTTATAAATGATAGAATTTAGTTTTAAAATTTGACTAGGGATATGAGTTTAGAATCACGAATCACATTCACGGGCTGTGTGATAACAGTTACGAGACTAGCTGAGAATAAAAGAGTTCTACGGCTAGTCTTTAAATGAAAACGTAAAAATATTGAAGGAAGTATTAGCCTAGAACATAAGAGTTCGATGGCTAATACCAACTAAAAATGTTAATAATAAAAACTTCAATTAGGCACTCATTCAAGAAACTAAATTCATTATTGTCAATACAAGATTAAATCAAGACCGGATTTAAAAATACTTGCCAGACCACGGGATTCCAATTTATAGGAATTTCATTACTTCTTCTAAATTTTGTTCGTATTATTTTACTTTATTTTATGTTCAACTCGAGTGGAAAGGGTGGATCAACCACCCCCAGACAACGATAACAACAACTGTCAGATTCTACGAGGGTGGCTGCTGTGGAGGTCTGCTGTCGCCAGGGACTAAGAAGAGGAGATATTCCTCTGCTCGCTGATTGGACATCAGAACGGGATCGTTGTTGCCGTTGATTCGTTGAAACGAAAACCATTAAAAGGAATTTATTTGAAAGAAAGAACACTAGATTTAACAGTTAATGTTTCACAATTTATTAACAATGAGTCTTCACCATTACTGTCTCAAGTTCACAAATTCTTAGTTTCGTGGTTAACAAAAATACCAAATCACTTAATTCACAATCGTTTATAATTGTTGATAACGCGGCGTCTTGCTGCACGTTCAACAAATAAGCTTATTTTGAATTGTTTATGTATACATTAGTTTCAAATGAATTTCCTAAGTCCAAGCTTGATCAGAAAAATTCTAAGTCCAAAAGACTTGATTTTACAATATTGAGTGTCGCAGTTTTAGTATTTAAAATGCGGTTGGGAGATACAAAATCTGGCCTTTTTCCGTTGTACGCGCCTTTTTATAAACTATATTTTGGGCGGAGTAATCTCCCACTTTACCTTTTCAGCCAATCAAATCGCTGACATCATGGAATTTAATAGTCATTTTACCAATTAGAAATTAGGTCGCATGGCTCCGCCTATTAGATTTAAAACGCAATATGACTGATTCGTTGATTGGCATTTCTAAACAACTTTGGGCCAAAGTCCAAATTGTGACCGGATGTTTACAATATGATTTCCTGTCAAAAGCTCTTCTAAGGCACGTTCTGATACTAAAAATAGCTCAATGAGTCATCCTTAGGAATGCGAAGAATCTAACCTATTTCTTATTGCGTAGTAGTTTATAAGTGTTTCCCTGATATCGAATTAAATCCATAATTTTAATTCTTTCTCTTATTTCAGGACAGAGAGAGAGTATTAAATAAGAAGTATCACTTCTAAATTGTTCCTATTCTTTATTTTTAAGTTATAGTTATTAGTTCAACTTTAAATTCTTATTTGAATTTGAATAAACATCGATCAATCGATATATCGAATCGATACCTCGTTAGACGATACTAGTTTCCGAGATACACTTCGTGTAACTAAACATATATATTTTGCGGGCTCTAAGACCCAAAAATCTATAACGTTACACCTCCCCGCCTAATTAAAAGGCTGCTACAGGGTGGAGACAGCCTTTTTCTCGACTGTCATTCGTGTTCGTGAATGTGTTTGTTTATCTTTTCCCAATTCTAGGTGTCAAGTTTCAAGATTTAATTTATGAGGCGTTAAGTGATTAGTGTATCCTATGAGAGAATCGAAAGGACTATTCATGCTCTGATTTCATTAAATCATTTGGAATGTTTACTTTACTACAATTTTACGACTTTTGAACCCAAAAGGTATGTGACTTAACCTTACTCATGCCAGCTTAAAATAATAAGAAACTCAGTTTTCAAATATTCAACCAAGAGAAATAAATTCGGCGCAAATTAAAATAAAGTAAAAGAAAAAGATGAACCTTAAACCTATTCACAATTTAAAATTAGGTTAATGAAATAAAATTTTAATGCAGTTTTATACATATATTTGTATACCATTTCTCCTTCAATATTACAAAATAAAGAAAAAGAATCTAAAACGTAAATTTTTTTTTTCAATTCGTAAAATTTTATAAAAAAAATAACATACTTTTCAAACAAAAATATAGATATATGTTATATACATAAAAAAATGAATGTATTGTATTTATATGTCTAGGATACATTTTTCTAAAATTTGAAATAATTTTCATCGAATTTAGCTTATGTATATTTTTTTAGTTATTTTTTAATTATCCTTACAATATAAAAGAGTAATTACGATCTCATCTTCATTATTTTATCTTTGATCTTAACAGTCACTATTTGATCTTAAAATTATTTACAGACACATTTCACTGAAACTCTACACGGCCACCAAAATCATCTCAAACATCCGGACGTTCCAAGGGCAAAAGGGGAATGATGTCTCGAACACCCTTCACCTGGTTCACCTCAACCCAGAAGAAGATGTCAAATGACGGTTCTGTTCGATAATTTCCCTGGCGAAAGTATCGGATAGGAATTCCTTTCGAACCAATCCGAATCATTCCGGAATCTGTATCCGAACCAATCCAAGTCAATTCGAACCAATCCGAAAAAAGTTCTACATTTCGTTTGACCTAAATCGTTTAAAAATTAATCCGACTCAATCCGGTTCAATCCGATCTCCAAAACGAACCAATCCAAACCAAAGTTTTTATCCAAATGAATCCGAATCAATCCGAACTCGGATTGATATACACTGAATTTGCAATCCGAATGAATCCGAGTTCGGATTTATTTGGATTTATTCGGATTCAGCGTTCATTTCAAAAACGACGTCTGGAACTTGTCTGGGAGGCACAAATAGTTCCAGTACTGGTCTCAAATTCCGGAGATTTTGAATTCTCTCCGTTAAATAATTGAAAGCCAAATAAACTAATAAGGCAACGAGAATCACGTCAATCATTTTGACAGAGTCACAACACCAGTTCACTATGTTACACAAAGAACAAAACCAAGACAAGAATTTTCCGTGATCCAGAATCGATGAAAAATTTGGTAGGAATGAAGATTCGAACGAGCTTCATTGGTGCCATGGTGGGGGAACAGAACCCAACTTTCTGGAATATCATTCACAGGTAAAAAATTTCAATTACCAACTTCCAACTTATTATTTTTGTTTGAAAATAATTTAAACAATTTACTTTTTAAATGTTGTTATTGTTTTCTTTTTTGTTACTTGTTTTGATTTACATAAACTCAATCCGAAACTGACGAAGGTGTCTGTCTGTCTGTAGTCTGTCTGTCTGTCTGTAGCCAGGATAACTTTCGAAAAAATGATCAGATTTGATTGAGCTTTGGCACACTTTTTTATGGCCGAAAAATAGAGATCGAGTTCGTTAACCAGCTATTTTGGATGAAAACCCAAAAAGTGAGCACATTTTGAAAATTTTTGAGACCACTTTTTTGGAAGATTTGAAAATTCTATGTACGGTTATTATTCTTATGACTTTTCGTGATAAAAAAAAATTACTGGAGTTATAGCATTTTCAAAATTCCAAAAAACAAACGAAAATGAACATTTTAAGCCGAAAAACGCACGATATGAAAAAAAGTCAAGAGGAGAAAAAACGTTGATTCCTGAACACCCTATAATATTTTCATAACAACTTTTTGAATTTTTTGAAAAATAAAAAATTCAAATTTTGATCGCACAAAAAATTAATGAAAAATCAAAAAAGCCATTTTGCTGTCAAACTATGCAAGATACCAGAAAAGATCATCTTACCAAAATTGTGCACCTAAAAAAGATCTACAAATTTCTTATCATTCACTTTTTGATATGACGCGTAGTTTTTGTTTTATTCGTAAAAAACAGCATTGAAAATAGAAAAATCAAATTTTCAGACGAATATTACCAGCTACGAAAAAATGACCAATGCAAGGTACGAAAACATATAAATGAACAAAAATTGTGCATTAAAAAAAGACTTACAAACCCGTAATCAATTTTTGTGGTAAGAATATATTCAAAATGAAAAAATTAACTTTTTTGATAAACGGCACAAGCTAAAATAAAATGTTAACTAATAAAATTTGTCGCCTGAATTATATCATTACTTTTCATTTGAAATCAAATACAAATTTAGTAATTTGTATATGAAGAACATATAACAGGAAGCACAAAGTGCGCGCTCAGTGTATTTACCAAATCGCACGCCGTAAGTGCGCTCAAACTTTTTTGTTTCTATCATACGGTTCAAATGATTTTCAAATCAAATATCGAGCGCGAAGCGCGAGTGTCTGCATGAGAATGTGTTCCTTAAGGTCGATAGAACCTTGAGTAAATAAAGTTCCTTTTCAGTCTAAAATAAAAATATATTTAACAATCACTTAATATGTAGAGGTTTTGATAATTTTATAATATTTGCAAACAAACTTTTTCTTTTCATCGAAGTCGAACACGAAGTTCAAAAATCTAGAGGAGCCTAGTGTAAAGCGCGATGCAAATACGCCCGAGCGCGTAGCGCGAGGTGAATACATAATCGAGCGCGAAGCGCGAGATCCAACAGTCGCGCGCCCTAGGCGCGCTCAAACTTGTGAGCGAAGCGAGCCGCGCGCGAAGCGCGCCATGAGAATGTGCCCGCGAAGCGGGCAGATTTTTTTAATTTGAAAGGTATTATATTGAAGACCAAAAATTCTTGCCTTATAGGTTATTTTACCCGTGAAATCCTTTTGAATTTAAATTTAACAACTCAATTTAAGTAGTATTATTTATCAAGATTTAAGACAATAAAAATAGTAATAAAATATTTTTAATATACCATTAAATTTTATATTATATAAGTAATGAATAAAATAAATTCTTCCAGAATCACCAGGACTAGTGATTTTAACTGTATTTAAAATTCATTCTGGAATGTTGTTGTCAGATAAGTATTCAATAATGCATATATTATATTCTATAATCTTATTAAATTATAATTACTTTTCTTTGTTTTTAAATTTGTTCAAAACTTTTGTTCAGGTTATTTGGGTCTGCAAATAACGGTTAACCAAAGAATTAAGCTATAGCACTTTATAGCTCTTTACCAGTTATTCTAGGAGTGAACTTTTTTTTATAAAGATTACATTAGCAAGGTAAACAACTAATTATATACATATGTACATATTCTTTTTTTTTAAATCTATATGCATCCTTTTTTTTGAACCAAGGTGGAGAGTTTTCATTCCGTATTGAGGTTTAATAGCTTTTAGATATTTCACCTCTTTTTTTATTCTATCATGAAAAATGTAATATATGCTCCATAAGAAAAGAAATAAGATCTCCAAAACCGACGCGACGTTTCGACGAATGTTACTATTCACCTAAGTTGCATATTTTTAGTTTTCATTTTCATTATGATTATTATGTACATCATATTTTTGTTAAAATCTAAATGCTTGTTCATTTCTAGTTTTGAATTATAAACTACTGTCATCGTTTATAGTTATTCAAAAATTGTTTTAATATAAAAATTACTCTTGGATGAATAATTTTTTTTTTATTTCTTAAATTTTTCAGATTTTACAATTCTCAAATTTAAAATGAATTTGTCCATCATAATACGGTGAAAACTTTTTGTTTTCTCTTTCATTTATTTCTAAATATACTTGACTCCCTTCATTTTAGGATTAGCTTTCCTATCGCAGTATTTCTTATACTTTTCTTTTGCTTTTAGGAGTCTTTCGTGAGCCAGGGAGTGCACATTGTCAAGCCACAGAAAGAGTTCCTTTAAATGCATCGTGTACGTCTTATCAGGCGGATTAGATCAGAAGCTTGTTGGAAGATTAGCATCTCTACCGTAAACCAGAGTGAATGGAGCAAACCCTGTTGCCTCGTGAACATTCACATTATAGGAAAAAAACTGAAAATCTAGTCCAATCATCCCAGTCGACTTTTCCTTCTAAACTCCCAAGATAATCAAGGTATGATGACTTCTTTCTAAAGATCCTAGACTCTGAGGGTGATAAGCAGACGAATGGATCTTCTTGATTCTGAATATTTTGCAAAAAATCTTGATCACTTTACTAACCAAATTAGCACTTTGATCAGATTGTATCACGCGCGGACAACCATACTGCGTAATAAATTCTTCGGCTAAAGCTCTGGCTATAGTGACTGAATCGGTATCTTTCAAAGGCATTGCATTACAATACTTTGAGAATACACATTGGATTGTAAGGATATGTGTGTTCCCCTTGGAAGTAACTGGAAGAGGTCCTACGAGATGAATTTGAATCTTTTCAATCGGTTCTTTGGGAGTGTCGGTTATCAACATTGGTTGACGAGTTTTCCTTCTCTCCAATTTATTTCTCAGCCAATTCCTACATGAACCAACGATTCTTCTAACGTCTTCCTTCATATTATCCCAATAATAATGAGATCTAAGTGTCCAGTAACACTTCGAGCAACCTTTATGTCCACCAACAGCAGACTCATGAAATTCTCTGATTATGTCATCTCTTTCATGACGTGATGGAATAACTATTTCACCGGAGCAGATGACAATTAATAATTTAGACTCGACAAAATGCTGTCGAAACATTTGCTCGATCGAGAGCCAAGAGATCTGATCTAGATCGTTTCCCTTCTTCGAAATCTTCACGCTCTTGACATTAAGAGTCTTCATTGCACTTTTTAATGCAATAATTGCACTAGATATGTGATTCAAGAAAAGCTGATCATCATGCTTATTCTTTACAATCAAAGCAAAAATGTACCTATTGTTCCGAATGAAGACTACTACTTCACCTAATTTAGGATTACTTCCCAAGAAATCTTCAACCTTGAAGAGATTATGACTCACTAATTCTTGATTAGTTTCAGACATCATCGAACCATCAGCTGAGACAACATGAGCAATATGGCCTCTACCCATATATATTTTGTCCTTACTGTATGATATACAAGCATTCGAGACGACCAATGCAGGAGTATTTTCAAGAATAGCAACACTGTTCTCACCCTTGCGTTTGTCTTCCATCTCCTGCAAAGCGCACAATTTACTTTGCGTCTTCACGATAGGAGAATTTAGTCCAACGCCCGCACGCCACAACCCACTCAGAGCCGATGACGACGTGGGCATCAACGGCTTCTGCTTTTTGGGTACCTGAGCTAAACCATTTTGAGCTGATGAAGGTATCTTAACTGGGTCGTTAAGGTCTCCATCAGGTGAAGCCATAAGGCTGCCATCACTGAGAGTTGAATCTATCGACTCCGGTTTGGAATCCTTATCTTTCAAAGGACCACCTAAACTACCGGGGTTAGCGCGTTTCCATCCCCACGAATCTGGACCAAAATGCTGTGGTGCATTGGCGCAGACCGATAACGGGGTCCCTAATAGGCTACACTCAACAGAAGTCGCGAGTCGTTGTGCCTCGGTACTCTGATCCTGGGTGTCGATTAGATAATTCTGAGAGATTCAGTCTGGATTATTCATTTCACTAATCACATCAACCCAGTAACGTTACTTTCCACTGATCTGACATCTAGAGCCTCAGAACAAGCAAACACTCGCTCCAATAATTCTTCTGCGTCAGTCTCGAAAGCAGAAGCTGGAAGTTCCACAACCGCTATCAGCTTTGCATCAAAGGAATCCAAAGTAGATAATAAAGGGCCCCTATCATTCAGTGGATTTCTCGACAAAGCATCAGCGTTTGAATTCACTTTTCCAGGCTTATACACAATCACGTAATCATACTCACTCAGCTTGATTCACCATCTAGCCAAACTAGAGACAGGATCCTTAATGCTATCCAGCCAAACTAAGGGCCTATGGTCAGTAACGAGGACGAATTTGTGACCATATAAGTAAGGCCGGAAATAGTTGACGCAGTAGACAATAGCAAGAAGTTCCTTCTCTATTGTAGAATAATTTATCTCTGCTCCTTGAAGAGTCCGTGAGGCAAAAGCGATTAGTAAATCCTGACCAATTTTACCCTGACTGAGGACACCTCCAAGAGCGGAATTTGAAGCGTCTTTCGTCAACACAAACGGTTTTGAAAAGTCTGGATACTGTAACAAAGGTTTGGAACAGATTTTATCACGCAGGATCTCAAAAGCTTCCTGTTCTAGAGAAGTCCAACGAAAATCAGAGTTATATTTCAAAATCTGCGTAAGTGGTTTAGCCACTTTGTCAAAATCTGGAATAAATCTCCTATAGTAACCTACAAGTCCCAAGAATTGTTTAATATTTTTCTTTCCTCTTGGAATAGGAAAATTCTTTACAGCTACTTTTCGGGGATTTGGTTTGACGCCTTCTTGGGTGATAATATGTCCCAAGTATACTATTTATTTCTTCAAGAAATAACACTTTTCAGGGTTCAAAGATAATCCAGATGTTTTTATACGACCTAAAAGTGCTTTTAATTTTTGACTGTGATCAACAAGGGATGAGGCATAGATAACAATGTCATCCACATAAACAAATAGATCAATTCCTTGTAAATCAGTGAGAACTTGATCCATTACCCTTTGAAAGGTAGCTGGGGAATTTTTAAGACCAAATGGCATTCCATTGAATTCAAAATGAGCATATGGTGTGGAAAAAGTAGTTTTTGCTTTGGATGCAGGATCCATGGGTATTTGATGGAAACCTGATGCTAAATCCATAACAGAGAAATATTTAGCCCCTTCTAATTGATCTAACATCTCTGTTATTTTCGGTAACGGGTGGGAATAACTAATGGTCTTTTAGTTTGGTCCACGATAATCAGCCACCATTCTCCATTGTTTTTTACCATTGGGATCTTGTTTTTTTGGGAACGACCCAAACAGGAGAATTATATGGAGATACAGATGGTCGAATTATTCCATCCCGGAGGTATTCTTTAGTTTTTTTCCATAATTACTTTTTTATGAATGGGTAGGTGACGATAATTTTTTATGTTTACCGGTTTATTTTCAGAGGTGACCATTTCATGGGTGACAACATTAGTTGACCCCAATTTGTCATTAGGAAGATGAAATTGTTGGGAATAATCGAAAAGTATAGGGAAAAGACTTTCTTTCTCTTCATCATTTAAATCAGAGAAATTTATGATATTAAAAATTTCAGCAAATCTGGAAGCCTGTTTTCTTTCATCAACAGAAAGTTTGAGGTCCTCACAATCAATGTCTGAATATTCTTCAAGCTCAACTGGTGGTATTGTTAAATTTACTTGCTGATTATTGGAATTTATAAAGAACATTTTAGTAGTAACCTTCTTTTAATTTAGTATCTTTTAATCAAATTATTACTAATTTCTTTGTTCTTGCAGGTAAACTGATTGTCTTATGGGAGGCAAACGAAAAATCAACGTTTCGTATTTGAAGACAGTCATTTTCAAAATTAACAATTCTGGACCTATTCCAACCAAATGAACTATTCACTTTTCGTTTATCCAAACTGTGGGATTCACCACATTCTCTTTAAGGAAATTGACACCAGCACCAGTATCAATTAGAAAAATAACTTTATCTTTTGAAAAGGAAGAATTATCTAACTGTACCGTCGCATTTAGATCGAATTCGTTGAATTTCCCGAGTGAGAGGACGATCCGCTGGGTTGAGAGGGGTTTCCGCTTGGAGTCGTCTGGCCTCTCGTCAGACAACCCGCCCCGAAGTTTAAATGACTCATATTTGATTTTTTCCTAAACTGAGACCGATCTTTTTCATGTCTTCGTTTAATGTTACAGTCCTCTACATAATGGTTATTTCGATAACAATAACTACAACCCGTACTCTCTTTGTCCTTTAAAGTTATTTTAATCTTCTTTGGACAGTTTTGCTTATAATGTCCAAATTCTCTACAATGATAACATTGCACTAAATGCAAATTACGTACAGGCTTAGTACCATCCTCTATTCGCATATGAGCTACTCTCTTTAGTATCTCTTGTCTTATTTTAGTCTTAAAATTGGATCCCGACGAGGCAGAAGCAAGTGAGTCAGAGAGAGATCCATGAACACTTCCCCATCTTTTCACTTTGTAACGAGCAGTACCTCTGCTCGTTGCATACATAGCCACATATAGAAGGAACACACGCCTCATCGATCGACGCGTCACGCGGCGAGAGCCGATTATCCCCGTTCTCGCGAGGATTGACGGCGCGCCTGCGCGCCCCGCCAGTCCATCAGCTGCCAGACATTAAAAGGACTCGCGGCCGCGGAATAGACACAGTTCGCCGGGAGCGGCAAGCCGAATATACCGGGATGCCTGTGCTCGACGAGCTGACTGGTCTCTCTACCACCTGGAGCTACTATAGTAGAGCGACCCCCCTTCCCCTTGTAAGCCCCCCCCACCCACAGCCTAGACATCTCCCGCGGAAACTCTCGGTAAAGTCCATCCGACATACGACCACCTGGCACAACTATGGCCGTACGTCGTGCAAAGGGGTTCGCTGGTTCATACCCAGCCTAACCTGGACTAACCTGAGTTCCTGTGCCCGCTTGGAGGGCCCACTCGATGCACGACTACCTGGAGCAACTATGGCCGTCCATCGGCCAAAGGGGTATGCTGACTTACACTCAGCCTACCCTGGGCCAACCTGGGGTTATCCCCCGCCACCTAACATCAAACTGGCCGACCTGACTGACCTGACTGACCGAACTGACCACTTAGTAACCACGCACGTCCCGCTGCCGCAAGAGCGCCTCCTTCTCCTCTCTCCCTCCCACCGCACCGTACCGCTACCGATTTCCAAGGGAGACGAGGTCAGGAGGACGACGCTCGCCTCGCTCGCAGATGACGCGTTTGGCCCGTGAACCCGACCGCTTATCGCTTTTAAAATGCTTACAGGTACCGGCCTGAACACGCTTGTGCACGCTGAACATCCACTCTCTCTCTCTCTCTCTCTGGCGCTCACTCACTCACTGCTACTAATCTTCGTTCTCTTCTTTAGGTTAAGACTCGCACACTTCACACGCACACCCAAGCACCTGTAGACGCGGACACACCACACTTATACTTAAAACTGTCAATGACAAACACACACACACTCCCACACCCATTTTCGACATACTCACCGTCAAACTCACACTTAGATTTAAGTTAGATTTGTATCTTCTAGTATCTTGTATCTATCTTGAAGCGCCTGGAGGGATAAATAAGAGGGGGGATAACCCCCACCAAGCGAAACACACCGTTTCATCTTTCTGATCGGTTTTAGCGGCTAATGCAATAGCATTGTCCAAAGTGTTAATTTCTTTATCATGAATGGTCATATAAAGGTTAAAGTCTAATCCGTGTAGAAAATTCACAATCACGGTTTCTTTGTATGCTTCACAACGGCGCACACCTCTTTATCCGAGGGTGTTTTCCATTGCTTGAGAAGTAAGTTTATTGAAAATTTGATTAACGCGAGCCCCGTATTCTTGAATTAACTCATCCGGTTTCCTTTTGACGATAGCTAAAGTCTGCAAAATTTTGATTTACATCTTCTTCCTGAGCGTATACTCGCTCCAGAGTTTTTAGGATGTCATTAAGTTCCAAATCGCTTTTATCTTGAATATGATAACGCGCTTCGCCGGTAATTTCATTCAAAACCATCATAGGCCAGTACAACGTTGCCGTATCCCTTTTCCGTCGTGGGCAGGTAATTCATGATTAGTTTTTATTTCTCACGTTGAGATAAGGATTTTTTTTCAATCCTTGCAAGCCTACGGTTATTGAGGAATAGTTTGGTGGTCTCTATTAAACCATTAACAACCTTGGTGCAATTGTCGACACCCTATGCTACCGGGAGTAAAACCACCACAAAACCTTGGTAGAAGGTCGCGGCTTTTCTCAAAATTTCATGTGAGCACTTTTAATGTTTACTGTGATTGCAGAAAACTGATGGGTACATTCTCTGGAGCAACGCAGAATTTATAATACCCTTCTCGAAGATACACCTCAATACAAAGCCAGCCTTCACCATCATTATAGATGCGACATAATTGTAGAGGTTCAAATTCAGGATCCGAAAGTAGTTCAACCAGAGTCATCAGTAAAGGATTTGGGTACGACATTTTAGTGTTAATGTTTATTCTAATAAATTGGTAATCTTGTTCTATTGATATTTCAGATTCAAGGGATAGTGCCTTCCGTCAGTGGAGTAATCCCTTTTGTGGTCAGAAAAACGGCCTTGAATTTCAGTCTGTGAGTCAGTAGTCCAGTGACCCAGTTTTTTTCAATTTATTTTATTTATCCCATTAAGGTGCAACGATCCCACCGCTGTCACCAATTTTAATGCCCAAATTTGACCTAGCCTTCCTGTCAATAATTCTCTGCTCGCTGATTGGACATCAGAACGGGATCATTGTTGCCGTTGATTCGTTGAAACGAAAACCATTGAAAAGAATTTATTTGAAATAAAGAACACTAGATTCAACAGTTAATGGTTCACAATTTATTAACAATGAGTCTTCATCATTACAGTCTCAAGTTCACAAATTGTTAGTTTCGTGGTTAACAAAAATAGCAAATCACTTAATTCACAATCGTTTAAAATTGTTTATAACGCGGCGTCCCACTTAACGTTCACGCCTAGCTTGAACCAATTTTCACTGAAATGAACTTTGCCTGTCCAAGTTGCCTCGAAATTTCATTTTGGAGATGACTTCCGACTATTTTAAGCCTAAAATTAAAAAAATCGTTAGGGTCCTTTTTAAAATAACTCATTTTTTGACAGTTTATAGACCATTTATCATGTATATTTCTTGGAGAAAAAGTCATATGTGATATTTTTTTGGCCTAAACCCTGTAATTTGGTGACCAAAAAAAACTGCTAAATGCTCAATATCGAGTGACCTTCGGAACGCTTTTAAAATGTTGGAAAAGTGAAAAAAAAAATAGATTTTTGAAAATTTCTCGTCACGGGTACGTCGTACAACTTGAGTCTATGATTAAAAAAGAAAGTAGACAAAATTCCTAAAAAAACTAAAAAAAAAACAATATCGTAACACTAATAGTTTAGAAGATATGGCCTGTAAAAGGGATTTTTCAGTGAAATTTTTTTCGAAAATTTTAGTTTTTGTGAAATATCTTTTTCTCTGTAGGTTCTACATGAAAATTGATTCATAATAAATAAAAGCAGGTCAAATTATCTGTAAAACCAAAAAAAAAAAACTTTGCTCTAGCTCTAATATTACCGCAATTAGAGCCGTTCAAAGTTGACACATTTTATTGCACTCTATTTGACACAAGTTATTCTAAATGAATTGCTTCCTGTGCAATTGAGGGTAAAATAGTTGGTGTACAAGTAAAGATGTATCGAATTTCCTGAAAAAGAAGAAAGCTTTTTCTACATAGTTTTAGATTGCCAAATATAGAATTTTCCACTAGCATGTTACGTCGAAATTGTATTTCAAAATTTGCACCGGGAAAAGGTTGGATCAGAATATGATATTCATTTGCTTATCATATTCTTTGTCTTCCCAAAACATAGCAAGCAAACCTTCCTCCGACTTCTCTCAATACCAGAATCTTTGGGCATTTCAAAAGCGATTTATATTTGTCATAATATGACACATATAATAATACCATTAACCTGTACACTAATTTTTTTAAAAATGAATATCATATTCTGATCCAACCTTTTCCCGGTGCAAATTTTGAAATACAATTTCGACGTAACATGCTAGTGGAAAATTCTATATTTGGCAATCTAAAACTATGTAGAAAAAGCTTTCTTCTTTTTCAGGAAATTCGATACATCTTTACTTGTACACCAACTATTTTACCCTCAATTGCACAGGAAGCAATTCATTTAGAATAACTTGTGTCAAATAGAGTGCAATAAAATGTGTCAACTTTGAACGGCTCTAATTGCGGTAATATTAGAGCTAGAGCAAAGTTTTTTTTTTGGTTTTACAGATAATTTGACCTGCTTTTATTTATTATGAATCAATTTTCATGTAGAACCTACAGAGAAAAAGATATTTCACAAAAACTAAAATTTTCGAAAAAAATTTCACTGAAAAATCCCTTTTACAGGCCATATCTTCTAAACTATTAGTGTTACGATATTGTATTTTTTTTAGTTTTTTTTAGGAATTTTGTCTACTTTCTTTTTTAATCATAGACTCAAGTTGTACGACGTACCCGTGACGAGAAATTTTCAAAAAACTATTTTTTTTTCACTTTTCCAACATTTTAAAAGCGTTCCGAAGGTCACTCGATATTGAGCATTTAGCAGTTTTTTTTGGTCACCAAATTACAGGGTTTAGGCCAAAAAAATATCACATATGACTTTTTCTCCAAGAAATATACATGATAAATGGTCTATAAACTGTCAAAAAATGAGTTATTTTAAAAAGGACCCTAACGATTTTTTTAATTTTAGGCTTAAAATAGTCGGAAGTCATCTCCAAAATGAAATTTCGAGGCAACTTGGACAGGCAAAGTTCATTTCAGTGAAAATTGGTTCAAGCTAGGCGTGCGTTTAGTGTCGCAGGTTTAGCATTTAAAATGCGGTTTGGAGATACAAAATCTGGCGTTTTTCCGTTGTTCGCGCCTTTTTATAGACTATATTTTGGGCGGAGTAATCTCCCGCTTTACCTTTTCAGCCAATCAAATCGCTGACGTCATGGAATTTAATAGTCATTTTACCAATTAGAAATCAGGTCGCATGGATCCGCCTGTTAGATTTAAGACGCAATATGACTCATTCGTTGATTGACATTTCTAAACAACTTTGGTTCAAACTCCAAATTGTGACCGGATGTTTACAATATGATTTCTTGTCTATAATATAGATACTAAAATAGCTCCATGAGTCATCCCTAGGAATGCCAAGAATCTAACCTATTTCTTATTGCGTAGTAGTTTATAAGTATTTCCCGGATATCGAATTAAATCAATAATTCTAATTCTTTCTATTATTTCAGGACAGAGAGAGAGAGAGAGTATTAAATAAGAAGTATCACTTCTAAGTTGTTTCTATTCTTTATTTTTAAGTTATAGTTATTAGTTGAACTTTAAATTCTTATTTGAATTTGAACAAACATCGATCAATCGATATATCGAATCGATACCTCGCTAGTCGATACAAGTTTCCGAGATACAATTCGTGTAACTAAACGTATATATTTTGTGATCTCTAAGACCCCAAAATCTATAACGTTACACGCGGTGAGCCGAGTCAACACACCCCTGGACCATCGACTAGCGACAGACCACGAAGTTCGGCGTGGCACTGAACGCACTCCGACTATGCGCCACCACACTGCTGGGAACCGAACCTGGTGGTTGTCCTTTTCCTTCGATCGTTCCTCTTACTCTGTAGTTCTACGCTTGTACTCGAGTGGCGCTCTGACTCCTATGAGAGAGATAACGGGGACGCCACTCTGAAATTAATTCGTGATTCTAGACTGGCACGGAGTGCGTCTCCCGTTTGGAAGACTAAAATAATCATGAGAGGACGATCGCGTGGAGGCAGGCTGTTGCCAGGTAGGTCCCCTTACATTCCTCTCTGTTAAATCTTCAAAAAATAAAATTGAAAAGTGAGACAAGCTGAAGTCTTAAGAATTTAATCGGAACAAATAAAGTTCCAATCATAATGGAAATTGTTTTGAAGTTCGAGGTGACTGGTGATAACAGAGAGTGAGTCACCACACAGGAATCTGATTTGAATCGCGATTCGAATGTTGAAAAACAGCACTGATCAATTAAATTTCACCAATTAAAAATAAAATGTAATTCTAAATAATTTTAAAAAATAAGTGAAAATATAAAAATCAATTAAATTATAATGAGAAATGAAACAAAATCAAAATGGAATTGAAGTTTAAAGAAATATTATTTTGGTTTTAATTAAAACAAATAAACTCTTCTTTGTTTGAAAATGGAAGTACATTAATCACTAACTATGTTATTTCCAGTCCAACTTTTTGGAATTTTTGTTCAAGCCGTAATTGACACAAGTGGGCATCGAAATATAATTGATCAGCAGGTACTGTAAAATGCCAACTATCCGTTACAAATTGAACAATCTGATATAACGCACATTTCTGATCTGTCATTAAATCAGATTCCGGTTTTGGGGGTTTGTAGCTTGTCGGTCACGGTGCTCAATAGAGCAGCAGAATTGGAATTCTTGGTTCTGGAGAATTTTAGTGACAGCTGTGTGCTGGGAATATTAAATAATAATCCCCTAATTAACTAATAATGGTTATTGATCAGTTAAAAATTGTTGTTCGTTCTTTTTGATGTACCAAGGACAAACAGACAAACGACCTTAAGGTTGCATGGTACTGACCCCAACATAACCTCAATGTCAACTGAGAAATTGAACCCATCAATTAATTAAACATGACTGTTGGTGGAACTGAATCAAACCGATCCTAGAAATCACCTCAGGCTTCAATAATTGTAATTACCTGGATTTGAGTATTCCGCCAGGATAATTGTAAATTCATTTCAATTTAATACGTTTGATGTGCATGAAAAATTTAAGCATACTTGATTGTGTACCTTAATTGATGTGAAAATACCTGAATTTTTTGTTTGTTGATTGTACCTTGAAATCATGGAAAATAGACATAAGGAGCCCAAAGTCCTGTACACTGACTTCACCAAAAACGAGCATTTTTCTGTCGGATGTACAATAACGCATCGAAATGCTAGATCTTCTCGAGCGCGGCGCTAGTGTTGTACGCGTAAAGATGGCCGCCGTCATGGTCCGTGTAAATATAACCTGTGATATAACCTTAAACAAATATACAAAATTCCTAAATGGCTAAAACAATTTGTTGAGGCATTTAAAGAATATTGGAATGTAAAAACTGTTATATTCAAGTGGAAGTTCGATATCAGTTCTGTGATGTGTATGCGTACAAGATTTAAAACTGATCAGTTATATACTTATTGTTTTCCACGTTTGTGCAATAAATCTGAAGTACCTAGCTCGTCCATTGCAGGGTAACTTCAATTACATAGAATCACCGATATTTCGAGATAAGTAAAATAAATTTTCTGCGTTTTAATAATAATTTATACATTTCTATTAAAATCACATTGGTAAATAATGTAAGATGTCAACATATGCGGCGGCCATTTTTCTTCGTGCAACACTAGCGCCGTAACTCGGGCAGTATTGTAACCCTTTTTATACGACAAAAATTTGCTTATTTTCGGTTATATTACTTTGGTCTCCTTATGTCTATTCTCCATGCTTGAAATTTTGAATTTGGTTGCGGGATTGAATATCAATTTAAAATGGCGGATGAGCGGGACATTGAGATCCCATCTTACGTATTATCGATGACTGAGGATGACCTCAGAGGATACTTGGGCGAAAGGAGGCTTGACTTATCGGGGTCAATCGAGGTTTTACGGACCCGGGTCATACGGTCCCTGACCTTAAGATTTAAAAGTTTCATGATTTTATATGATCAATTATAAAATTCCAGCTAAAAATAAAAGTGTTTCAAAAAGTAAATTCAACTTTGGTTAAGTCAAGGTCAAAACACATTCACGTCAGATAATATCCCTTCAATCAATAGAAATAAGACCTGATAAGCAATTGAATTGAATTAAATATGACATTAAAATGGCTGAATGCTAGAAGTCTTCTAATCGTACTCCGACCTCTGGTTTAAAAATAATTTCTTATTCTAAAAAAATATGGGGGAATAAATTTGTTGGAAGTTGAAATTTAACTCACAACTAACAAAATTTAGCATTGAATTTTTGGAATAGCTTGAAATCAAACATCAAAATTCAGGCAATGTTTATCTAATCAATGCCAATCATCCAACCTCTAATAGCATTAAACTAAGTAAATAAATGAAATAAATAAATTAAAATAGCTCTAAATAATAACCTAGACATGTTTCCTTAACCCTTAAATTTATCCCCTCTCTGTGATAATATTTTTGCACGAAAATTTTTTTGGATATACTTTTTTATATCCTTTATAAGATAAAACTAGTTAATATACATACATATATATATTTAATTTTAACATATGAAACAAAATTAAAAACTAAACAAAAAATGGAAAAAAGGACTCACGATTAAAAAAGGCGGGGTCTAAAGGACCCCAGGGATAACTTTAAGGGTTAAATTAATAATTGGACTTTGAATTGTAACTATTGCATAATCACTGACAATAATAAGATTAAATAAATTAAGTCTAAAAAGCAACACTGTTCATTGAGACCCAACACATTCAATCAAAAATTAAATTCTGACTATGCTTCGGAATTTGATAATATAATTCCTCGAGACGGTAAATTAAACTAAAAAATAAATTAACTAAATATCAATTAATCAAGAATAATGAGGATGCCCTCGCGTGGTCTATAGTACTACCATTGGTTCGCCTAGGCTGATGAGCTCTCAATGTAGCCATCAGGGGATCATATATTTGATCCTGCACGTTGTTTACACGTTATTCACGTAAACAACGGCAATGAGAGACGTTTCTAATTATAACTTTCAATTCAACACTAAAAGGGTCGCGACTAATTAGGATACTCTCGCGTAGTCTATAGTGCTGCCATTGGTTCGCCTATGCTGATGAGCTTTCAATGTAGCCATCAGGGGATCATATAGTTGATCCTGCACGTTGTTTTACATTCTTTACGTGAACAACGACAACGTGAGAAGTTTCTAATTATAGCTTTCAATTTAACACTAAAAGGGTCGCGATTGAATTCAGTCAAGTTTGAATACTGTTCCTCGAGGAAGTAAATTCAATTTCAAGATTAAACTACATGTTGGACACTCAACAGAACAATGATAATTGAACATTCAGAATGTGATTGATTTTATGCATAAAATCAATCACATTAATCATCATAAAACTTAAATCACTTTGAAATCCTTACTGATGGGACCGGTCTATTCAGGTGACTAAATTACTTAACATAAGAATTCAATTCAATTCAATAAAAATTGTTATTAGACATCAATTCTCTCTTTCAATTAATCATATCAGAGTCTTCCCGTTCTGCGAAAAAACTTCGCAGCCTTCTTGGAGAGGGGATGGAGTTTCCTCCATGCGGATTAGTTGCGTTCGGCAACTGGTCCTAAAAATTTAACTGAATACTCCTGGTAGTATTTTGAATTCGAAATGCTCACCAGGGTTAATTCAGAATATCAATTAAGAATTACTGAACTCATGAAGGAAAAGTTTAGGAATAATAACAATTAAGTATCTGATTTCGAGAAGAGCAGTCAGCCACGTTGTTTTGGGCTAACTCCCCAATGCAATGAATTATGCGGTTACGACACCAGTATCGCGCAGTGCCACCCACAATAGGCCTCTCTCGGATGGAGGCCATGGTTCAGTTGGGAGTGGCAATAGGACCGAACCGAGGCGACGACCAGGCAATGGCCCCGGACAAACGCGAGAACATCGATTTAAATGGTCGGAACAACTCAGGAGAAACATCCTTACCTGTTGGCAAAGAAGCTCACCGGCGCGAAGAGGATTCATGCAGAGGTTACATGACCGTTGGGTCAATATGCACCCGGAATATGCTCAACAAACGCCTCAGTATTTAAGAGATCAGGTATCCTTTTTGCCAAAAAACGGATATGAAGCTCTTTATCAACAAGAAGAAGAGCAACATCCTCCATCGAACATTCCACCCGTTCCAGCAAGACCACCTTTGCAGATAGCTGATAATGCCAGCGTGAGAAGTAGGAGATCTATCCACCAGAAAGAGTTTCTCAGGATGGACAAATTAGATGAAGCTAATACTGTTCTCCCCGATTTGTTCCTCGAAGATGTTAATCTCTGGAATCTGAACTGTGTTGTTTACGAGAAGGCAGACAGTAGAAGTAACGACACTTCAGTACGTCTGAGTAAGATTCGAGAGCGTATTGCACAGCTTCAATTCAAAATTGAAACGGCGAAACGGCATGTATCAAATATTCAGTGCGTGATTAGCTACATAACATTAAATAAAAAATTCACTCCAAAAGTTAGGGCAGTTGCTCGAAACTTAAGGAAAGCAAATCACACGCTGAACAAGTGTAAACTGTTGACCATCAAACAGCACTGGACGCTTTCAACAGCGAAACAGAGCCTTGAACGGCGCGTAAAGTGGATTCAGGAAAATTCCACCTTTTCTACTCATCCTTCCCGTCTGTTCAATAAAACGTCACGAGGGATTTCTTTTTGTCTGTCAATACGGCGTTATATACACCTTAGTTTACCGCGAGCGCATAATGAATATACCTGTAGGCGATACCAACTGCCGAGCGTGCAAGCAAGAGCCAGAAGCACCTGGACATGTTCTCAGCGGATACTCAAAATATGCACGCTACGGGTACATAGAGAGACACAATGCGGCTCTAAAAGTGTTATATTGCCATCTTAGGCACTTCTATGGTGTTGATCTATTGCCCGTCTTGCCATACGCCCAGGGGGAACTCGAGTCCGTTGTGGAGAATGATCAGTGTAAGATCTACTGGAATTTCTCATTCTACAAAGTCCATTTTTGAGTTCTCATAATCGGCTGTCTTGGAGGTATGAAAGCTTCATTTATTAGCCAACTGAACAAGATTCCGGCTTGGCAGCGTCAGGCTCATTCCATCGCGAACCGAATGCAAAAGGCTGTTCTTCTGGGATCACTTCATCTGGTCCGCCAACACTGTTCCTCATAACATTCTAAAAAAATTGGTAGCTCTAAAAAAGTATCCAGAGGTGAAACCTTCATATCCAACTGTTCCGTCTGCCGCGTAAGGTCACCTGACTCCAAGGAACGGTGTTGCCCGATGTTATCTCGCGTAAATATCCCGCTCTTGCTTACCTTCTAGGACAGAAGGAGCAGAAGTGGATGAACGTACACGTTCCAGTTGCGTCGGGATTGGTTGCTTTAAGGAACCATGATCGTAGCTTCCGGAGCCTACAACTTCTCACATATTAAAAACTTTCAATTGATTCTTAAAAATTCTCAAACAATGAAAATTACAGTTGTAAGATAACACATCCTATTAGAGTATGAGTACTCTTACAAACGAGATATTAGGCCACGCCTACCAGCGCTTGCGCGTGGCCTAATATCTCTTTTGTAAGAGTACTCATACTCTAATAGGATGGGGTTTCTTGCAACCGTCGCAAGGCGAAGTTCGAGCTATTTTCGCAAGGGATAACGGCTTTAAAAGCATGAAGCTGTGTACTTTCTTAGGATAAAGGGATTCCTGCTTAAAATGAATGAATTTTCTACCAGGATAGCAAGAATGAAACCTGCGACAAAAGCATGACTAGTGTTCTTACTATTATAGGCATATTTTTTTCTCCGTGTAGGGATGGCAAGTTGGTACAGAAAATTTATCCCACATTTTGCCGAAACAATAGAACCGATGAATAGACTACTTAAAAAAGATAAAACATGGGATTGGGGATTAGAACATGATGAGGCTTTCCAGAAAATTAAAGACCTTTTAACTTCAGCACCAATATCAACCTCCCCAGATTTTACACAACCCTTCCAACTCGAAACCAACGCGAGTAAGACGGGGTTGGGAGCCGTACCCTACCGAAAATCTAGGCGATGTCTAGATGAGATTGTCTAGGAACGCATCATCTAGAATTGACCCCTTTCTAGATGATACTAGACGAATGCTAGACTAAAAAGGGACGCAGATAAAACTTGCTAGACGCCGCTAGATCAACTCTAGACGAATCCTAGACAAGGCGACCGTCATAAAATTGCCCTAGACGTTCTCTAGAGGAGCAGAGTCTGGAAAGTATCTATAAATAATCTAGATTTCCGGTAGGGTACTTAGGCACACAACTGACGGCGTAAATTACGTAATCGCTTACGCGAGTAGAAGCCTAAACGGCGCAGAATCTCGTTAATCGGCATCCGAAAAAGAATGCCTGGCGGTAGTTTGGGCCATACGAAAATTTAGGCCATACTTAGAAGGCTAAAGCTTTAAGGTCATCACGGACCACTTAGCGTTAAAGTGGCTCCATAACCTAAAAAATTCCACTAGCCGACTAGCCAGATGGGCACTAGAACTTCTCGAATATGACTACGTAGTCATATATCGTAAAGTTAGTTCAAATTTTGTCCCTGATGCTCTCTCGAGATCAGGAGAACCAGCAAAAAATATAGCGTTCGCATTAGCATGTAGTATTGAAAACCCGAAAGCGGACGTAGACGACAAAACAGATCACTGGTAGTCTACTAAAATCAGACAAGTCCCAAAAAGACCGGAAGAAAACGAAAAATGGCGAATCAGAGATTCGCAACTCTATTTTCACAGAACTGACCCACTAAAATCTACTATTTTACCAGAATCTAACCCATGGAAACTCGTCGTACCCAAAAAATTAGGAATACAGGTTTTAAAAGAAAATTACAAGCAGGACATTTAGGTTCCGAAAAAACGCACGTGAGAATTTCAGATTACTACTTCTGGCCAGCGATGTATTCGGAAATAATCAAATACGTAAAAAATTGTAAAGTTTACCAAAGAACCAAACCGAGTAACCAACCGAAAATAGGGCTAATGGGAAAAAGAATCGTTGAAGAACCATGGGCCATGATTGCTGCAGATATCATGGGCCCATTACCGATTTCAAAAAAGATAAATAACCAATATTTACTAGTTTTTGTGGATATTTTCACAAAATGGGTTGAAATAATCCCGATTAAGAAAGCGAACGGAACAACAATAGAGTGAGAATTCCATAAACGTGTCATTTCGCGCTGAGGAACACCGCGGATTCCCCACACCGATAATGGCACAGAATTTGTCAACAAAACTTTAAGGGAATTAATGGAAAAAATTCGGAGTTAGACATACAAAAACTCCAAAATATTACCCACAAGCTAACCCGACAGAACGATACAATAGAACGATAAAACAGATAATTAAAACATACATAGACAATGATAACTCCACCTGGGACGAACACATAGACGATTTGCAGTTCGCAATAAATACTAGCAAAAACTCGTCGACACAATTTACCACAGCATTCTTAAACCTAGGTCGCGAACTAGAACCAATTCAGTCGCTCAGAAAAAATATAGAAAACGATAACGGAATCGAGTCCCAAAGCGTGAACGAATGGACAGATAGATTAAGAAGGTTACAAATTATAAAAGAGGAAGTCCAGAAAATTTAGACCAGTCAAATAATAAACAAGCTAGCAATTATAATTTAATAAGAAGACCGATCGAATTTAAAATAGAAGATAGGGCTTTAAAAAAGGTGAACAAACTATCAAATAAAGCGGATAAAAAGGCAGGTAAACTATACGACCAATATGAAGGCCCTTTTATTATTAAAAAGAAGATTTCCCCTACGATTTACGAATAAAAAATCATAAAGGCAAGAGTATAGGCGAATGGAATATAAATGATTTTAAATTAGAAAACGTAATTATAGATAATGGCACATAGGCATAACAAATATAAACGAGTTTAGTTCAGAATATTTAGACTTAAACAAGGGCAAAAATGGCATTGGATCAATAGCATTAGTGGCACAAATGAACTCGAAAAGAACTGTAAACAATACTCTGAACAAAACTACGGTAAAACGACTCTAATGAACAACTTGAAAGATAACACCATTTTGACTCCTAAGATAAGACAGAAGTAAAATTCCCCTTTAAGACAGCAGCAACTTATCTCAAACAAAAACAGACTCAAAGGACAATCGACTCCAAAAACAAGATATTTCCACGACAATTGAATACACGGACAAGTTTTTTGTTTTTCTTTTCATCAGAAGCGCAAAAACAACGAGAGAAGAGGAACCTAAAGCACAAAACTAGGGACAATTGTAGAGAACTATATATCAATTTCGCGAAGGATTAATACTCAAAATTTATTTACATACCATATAACCTTATTGTCAACGAAAAATGATTTAAATTTAGCAAAAACTTTACAACTCCAGACTCAATCAGACAAATTTACTCATTACGAATCCAAAACATAATTATTGATTAGATTTAAAATTCTTAAAATCCAAATCGTTAAAGCAAACCTCAAGATGAGAACAATAGAAATGCAAACTTTTGTTTGAATGTTTCTTGAGACTACAGCAGACTTGGAAAAAGACATTACGGAAATTTCAGGTATATACCCGAACCCCCGCGGGGAGGGGGGTGTAACAGAATTGTTACCATTAAATGGAACTCGGTACGGCCCTGCACGAAAGGATTGCCGGGCCGCACCCGAGTGGAGACGGAACCCTCCGAGGGGTCCCGAAAACCTGGGCGAAGGCGCACCCCGTAGTCAGTCTCGTCCGGTCGCTAGTCGTGACTCTTAAGTGTTCTCGCCATCGTGTTACCTAGTGCTCTCTCCTCGTCCTGGAACCGCTTCGCCAAGGAAGGTCTCCAGCCACCACCACGGCCCTTATTTGGGCCACCTCGGTAGCCACTGGCTCATTAATCCTCTGCGAGGAAACTCTCACTCGTCAGCACCCACCATAGGGTTAACAGCCGCCTAAGTCATGTAAGTGGCAATAAATCGCCCTTTAAATCATTATTAGCCTTGTTTCAATGTGTTTTACCTTCTTCTCGGCTTTCCAATCTCCTAATTTCCCTCCTCAGCATTGCCCCCGTGATACATTATGTATACAATAATAAACAATATATGCGGACAATGGGTTTCCCACAGAGGGACAAAATCTTATTACACAAGAAGACCAATATAAGGCCGACGGATTTAGTTCTTCCTAGAACTGCTGACCCACGCAGTTTCTCAGCGCACAGGCAATGAGTGCAGTTCCACCGACCGAGCTTAGGCGGCGTGGCGTCGCTTATACGTGAGTGGCGCGGCCTATCCAGCGGCTTGGAGGTGGAGGGGATACATAGAAGTGAGCGAGTGCCATCGGCGGTCTTTTTTCAGTCTCTGTATCTCCTCTAACTCCGAATCGCTGGATAGGCCGCGCCACCACGTATACGGGACGCCACGCTGCCTAAGCTCGGTCGGTGGAACTGCACTTAATGTCAACAATGCGGCGCCACCAGTAGCGGAGCGATAAAAGCGGGCAATACGCGCCGTGCATAATTGTATCACCTGTTAGCATATGTGTCAGTTCGTTTTCAGTGTTAAGCGAGGTGTCTCGATTTCGGTAGTGTTCAAATTTGAATTATTGTATGTCTAGACAACAAAATGGACAAAACTGAAAAAAGTATTTTTTTACTACGGAGAAAAATCCAACAGAAATGTTTCATACGACCCTGACTGTTTACGTTTCCAACGACGAGTTTAGTGCCACGGCCACTGCAAGGCAAACCTTGAAACTGGCCTTATATTGGTCTTCCTGTGTATATTGGGGTTACACGTTTTGCAAAGTTTTTTTCCCCAGATAGTGATCTTATCCTAAAAAATCATCTCTTATAAATGAAACAATTAGCAAAAAAGTTATGTAGAATAAGAATTAACAACCCGCAGTGTTTTAACCTTGTAGGACTTCCGACGTTTGGCATGCGCAAAGAAGTAGAAGATGCATAAATTAATCAATATTTATACACCGGCAGAAAGAAGATATAACTTAGTAAATTATTTTATTTTTAATACTTACTATGTGATGAACTTTTCTTTAGACACCTATTCCCAGAAAATAGAATTTTCTAGTTCTACACAACAATATAAAAGAACTTTTGCCACTTACCGGTTGCCGGTAATCGAAGAAACTACGCATGCGTGTATTTACGAGACAGGCACGATATATAGTTAAAATGGTAGCGTGTATACGTTGTTACTTCTGTCAACAACTCTCGTAATATTATTCTGGTTACTATATGGCATGTTTCATCTCCAGTAAAAGTAATAGTCTCCGTATGTTTTGAATCAACTTTAAAATTAGTAGATTGTGAATGCTGACAATATCCGTGTAGTTAGAAAAAATTTTTTAACCTGACTTTTTTCTAGAGGTTGTTATTCAAAATATATTTCAAGATTGATGCAGGTACGTCACGGCGCAATAAATAAATATATGTGTATATATAATTCCAAACCTTTTCCATAAAAGTAGTATACGCAAATTAGTTAATTATGCTTTTACTCTTGACACGTTTTCAAATTTTTGAAAATTCTAATCTATAATGTGAAATGTTCAACAACCAGAAAAGGATTATTTCAATGCAATACTTCTCTTTTTAAGTAGTTTTGGTGAATATTATTTGACTAATAACACTTGTTTTATATTTTTTGTTTTTTCTTTACTCAAACACGTACTTTTCATCCAATTCTGATAATCTCTTTTTATTTATTAGAAAGTTCTCAACAATTTTTGTTGTTGAATATCATTGCAATTAATTTGTTTAAAAACAACAGAATGAAATTATAGAGAATTTTCGAATTAACATAACGATCTATTTGGTCTATTAAGAGTGTATGAAAATTACAATTGTTTTTAAAAATGAAAGAAAAAGAAACACAAAATGTAAAAGAAGTATTATTTGCCTCTTTCAAAATGCATACAATTTATTTTGGTTCCATTTTGCCTGCTTGCATGAACCGCTATTTAGTCTGAGGTTTGGCACATTCCAACGTAAAAGTGAACTCTTTTTTTTTTAAACACCTCGTTCTTTCAATTAGAATTAATTCTCATTTAAGGGCGTTGAAACAAGGAACCAACCTCAAAATTAAATTGCCTCATTTTACTCCATAAATACTAGAATTACGTCTTCTTTTAGATAATTAGGGCCTATTCTTGTTTTGAATCAAACCTGTGTTCGGAATGAAAAATCAGCTAATTCTCAATAATTTCTATTGAAAGTATAGCCAATTTTTTACTTCAAATACAGATTTGATTCAAAACAGGAATAGGTCTGATTATTTAAAAAAGATGTAATTCTAGTATTTATGGAGTAAAATGAGGCAATTCAATTTTGAGGTTGGATCCTGGTTCCAATCCCCTAATTTTACAAAGTTATATACTCATATTTCTACGTGTAAGACTCTTGGACTCCAGCTCTCTGGCGGACTGGCTGAAAGCTAGCGTTACGCTACAGCGCGACCGTAACCATAAAGTAATCATTAAAGTCTGCTAAAGGCGACTTTAAGGGCCCTGGAAATCGAGTGTAAATCGCAAAACTTGGATTCAGGCCAAATGGCGAAGCCATTTTGTGTGATTTTTTCTATAAATAATAATCTAAAGGGTATAAAGACTCGCGGTACAGGTCGCTTTTTCGAAAAAAAATATATTTTTCATGTAACAATTAAAAGAAATAATTTTTGCTGGACTTCATTCAGGGGCGAACACATCATATACGAAAACTAGGGGCCCTTACCCAAATGTGTGGGTAAATTCCCAAAAGGTTGGGTGGATGTAAGTGGTTGGGGGTGGATAATATCATATGAAATGCAGACTTTAAGTAAAATAAAACTGTAAACGATATAATATCTTATAATAAATTCGCCCCCGAATTCTTGCATGCAATATTCAGGCCGAATCAGTGTAGTAGTATACCATTAAGCCATTTCCCTTTCAGGGTAGGCGTGACACTACCCGATTCGGGTAGTGTTTCTAGGTGGATAGTTTCTTGTAGTAAATAACTACTACAAGTGTGGGCTCACCACACCCACAGTGGGCCAATAGCACGCAGTATTCTCGAATGGTCACCCATCCAAGTACTAACCGCGCCCAATGCTGCTTAACTTCAGTGATCTGACGAGAACTGGTTTTTTCAGTGTGGTATCGCCGTTGGCGACATTTAATTAATAAAATAATGTGTAATTGTACAATTTTCGGCAATTTACTCCAAAAGTAGTACCTTGTACATTACATGACAATATATAAGCTCTCTATGTATAGAAAGGAAGACTATACTGAGATGATTTTTCAACTACAATTATAAATTTTGAAGTGAGAGTCAATTTTTCAGTTAAAAAAATAAATAAATTTTGACAGAAAAACAATCATTTTTTAACAAAATACTTATATTTTCAACCAACCAGATGAATTTTCATGTAAAGTGAAGAATTACCATAAAAAAAGACTTTTTAACCAAATTGTTAAATTTGCAAGAAATTAGAATATTTTTGAACAACAGAGAGGAATTTATGATCAACGAAGCAGTTGATGACTTGTCAACCAAAAAGGATTCTTTTTTAAAAATTGTTCACTTTCTTAAAGAAAGTAGATTAAGTTTCGACGAAACAGTGAAAGTTTCAATACAAAATATTAATTTGTAAAGAATAAGAATTATTTTATACTGAAAAATACGAATTTTCAACGAAATAATTTAAGTTTCAACTGAAAATGATTAATTTTTCAGAAAATAGTTCAATTTTCTAGCAAAGAGATGAATTTTAAACAAAAATTATGCATCTTCAGCCAAAAAATTAATGTTTAACAAAGTAGTTCAACACTCAACCAAGTAGTTGTATTTGCAACCGAGGAGATTAATTTTGCACTGATAAAAAAATAAATTTTTAACAAAATACATGGTTTTTAAACTGAATATATTTTAATTTTCAAACCAAACACACGAATTTGAAACAAAATAAATGAACTTTGAACAAAATTGTTGAATTTTTAAGCAAGAAGGTTATTAATTTTGTACCAGAAGAGACGAATTTTTAACAAAATATATGAGTGATCAATAATTATTATAATTATCATATTGAATTCGGGGGCGAATTGATTATAAGATATTATATTGTTTACAGTTTAATTTTAATTAAAGTCTGCATTTCATGGTATTATCTACCCCCAACCACTTATAACCACCCAAACTTTTGGGAATTCACGAAGTGAGGAAAAATTATTCCTTTTAATTGTTACATGAAAAATAGATTTTTTTGTTCGAAAAAAGCGACCTGTACCGCGAGCCTTCATACCCTTTAGATTATTTATACAAAAAATGAGACAAAATGGCTTCGCCTTTTGGCCTGAATGCAAGTTTTGCGATTTACACTCGATTACCAGGGCCCTTAAGCGCATCTGAGTAGATCTGAGCAGTAGATGCGTTTGAAGTCGCCTCTAGCTATTTTGTTTCTTTTATTCATTATGATTCGAGATTACTTTAAGATTACTTTAGGGTTACTTTATGGTTACGCTGTAGCGTAACGTTTGTGTTCAGCCGGTCCGCTAGGGCTCTAATATCAAAATTCAATCCCCTGATTTTACACAATAAATAGTGAAATTAAATATTTTCAGATACCAAGCCCAACTTCTTTTTTTACATAGAAACGTATGTACACATCGAAGAAATGCCTCATTTCAATCATTTTTGTGTCAAGTCATATTTACCAATGTTCAGATTAGAATTCGAAAATATGACTTTATGCAAAAATTATGAAAATTAGGCATCTTTCGATGAAAAGAATTTGGGCTTAGTATCTCTAAAATATTTTATTCCAATATTTTTTAGTAAAATAAGGCGATTTAATTTGGAGGTTAGAGCGTGATTCCAACAGCCTTAAGTTAAAATTAAATATTTGAAATACTTTCTTCTTGAAACCTTCTTGCCATACCTTACAATTTAAATTAAATTTTAGACGTTAAATGTAATTTCTAGAGAAAAAAACTTCAAGTATTTATAAAGTGAAGCATGTGATTACAGATTAAAAATAAAGTAAAACCATATGCAAAATCATAAACATTATTACAATATCGCAATTACTTTTTTTCAGATTACAATTTGTATTTGAATTATATGAGAGGTAATATAGGAGAATGGCCGAAGAATTTATAAAGTATAGTGAAAGGCATGTAAGACGATTATGTGCCAAAGAAACTGAAAAGGATATAAAAAATATATAAGAAATTGAAGCATACGATTTAGAGTTTGACAAGGCTGCCATACTTGATTTAGAAGACTTCCAACCTTCAAATAAGAAGAAAGATTTTGGAGAATCTAATTATTTTGACTTGAAGCAACATGAAATACTTATTTCGTGTGAAGAATATAAGTGTGGAAGCGATGTGTCTGTTGTTGACGGAGAAGAATATTTTTTGACTTTGGAAGGCGAATATGCGAGTGATTACACAAACAAATCTGTGTATATTGAAAATATGAGTCAGGCGTCAACGTCCACTGAAGGAGGCGTATCATTTGGAAGTCATTCTTCGTTCACTAGTAACTCCTGCAAGTTCGTCCTTAAAACTGCAGCAAAACTTTTAAATGAGTTAAGAAACTGGGCGCTTTACTACAAAATAGGTATTGTAGCATTGACGATATTACTCCTACTATTACGAAAATATATAGACTCCGTTTTGCCTCAGGATGGTAGAACTGTCCTGAAAACTCCGAGAAGAACTCAAATTATAAGCATGGATGAAGGACAATACTATCACTATGGTCTTAAGAAAATTATAGAAAAGATAATAACTGAAAGAAAGTAACATAATTTACCAGTTGATAATATAAAATTATTAATAAACATTGATGGACTGCCTTTATGCAAGTCAAACAAAAAAAAAATTTGGTTAATTTTATGTTCTGATGATATTCTGAAGAAAGTATTTACAGTTTGTGCTTATCACGGTGTCACAAAACCGAAAGATGCTTCAACATTTGTGCGATACTTTGAAAAGGATATGATTGAGTCAATAGAGAGAGTATACGATGATGAAGGAAGAAATATTCCAATAACTTTCGACGGCCTAATCTGCGATGCTCCTGCAAAGTCGTTCGTTCTTAATGTCAAGTCTCATAGTGGGTATCACAGTTGCACAAAATGCGACATTAAACGTAAGTGGATACAAGAAACGAAGAGTAAACGAAAAAGAAAGTCAAAGGGGGAAGACACAAAAAGAAATAATTGCAACAGTGTATGTGTATGTTTTCCTCCAACGAAGAAACCTGTTAGATTAAGAACTGACGAAGAAGTTTCTCGCAATGATTTTCAAAAAGGTCACTCTGTTTTAAACAATATACCAGGTTTCGGATTGGTTACATGCGTTCCATTAGATTATCTGCAGCTAGTTTTACTAGGTGTTGTAAAAGGACTTGTTAGACTGTGGCTGAAGGGTCCCCTCCATGTGAGATTAAACAGTTACGATGTTAATAGAATTTCAAAAAGGCTTATTGATTCAGACGATAGCAAGCCTGAGGAATTTAAAAGACGTCCAAGATCTCCTTTCGAATTTTTAATGTGAAAAGCTGCGGAATTTCGACAATTCCTTTTGTACAGGGGTCCTTTTGCGTTACAAGGAATTTTGCCCAATGACATGTACAATCATTTTTTGACATTACATGTGGCTATATCGATTTTGATTGGTCCTGAATTCGTGAAAGATTCAATTAATGTAGAATACGCAAATTCCTTATCACCAAATTTCGTATCGAATTTTTCTAAAATATATGGTGAATGATATCTTTGACATCCCTATTGAAAAATCCTGTACGGGATCCCGTGACTGTTCCTGTACGTGTTCCTTTGCCAGAACTATGGCCAAATCTCGTACAAGAAACGTTACGCGTTCAGCGTAAGAAATTGAGACATGAACCTGTACATAAACATGTACGGGAACATGCAGGAAACGAGGGAACCCTTACGGGAACGTGTACGTACACGTCCTAAGTGGCCACGAATGAACATGCAGGGGATCCTGTAAAGAATATAACACGGTTTCCTCCGTATCGGCAAAATTTTATTGTCATTAATTTGATAATCTCAAGAAAAATGGATATAATTATCTATAATAACTTGCCTTTTTTATAACCTTGAAGATCCAACTCACTAGCGAGAGAGCTAAGCCCTAGAGCACCCTGGCGGATTAGTTTCACTAGGGTTCCTGTACAGGATTCTGTAGAAGATTTCGTACCGAATCCTGTACAGGAACCGTATTGAAACTAATCCAACAGGGTGCGCTACGGCCTAGCTCTCTCGCTAGTGAGTTCAGTCTGCAAATATTTAAAGAAAGGCAATGTATTAAAGATATGTATCTATGTTCCTTCACAACATTAAATTTATTATATTAAAATTTTGCCGATACGGCGGAAACCGTGCTAGATTCTTCCCAGGATCACCTACATGATCATTCGTCGCTACTTAGGACGTATACACGTTCCCGTAATGGGGTTCCCACGTTTCCTGCATGTTTTTGTACAGGTTCGTGTCTCAATTTCTTATGCTGACCCTGTAACGTTTCTTGTACTAGATCTGGTCCTAGTTCTAGCAAAGGAACACGTACAGTAATAGTTACGGGTTCTTGTACAGGATTTTCCAACACACAATTTGCTGCTTCTTTGCGATGACGTAAAAAAGTTCGGAGCCTTAAACAATTTTAGTGCTTTCAGATTTGAAAACCATATGACGGCCATTGAAGGTACAATTAGGAAACCTAGTAAGTTCCTAGAATAATTGGCACGCAGGACCCTGCGGAATCAGAAGTGCTGGATATCTCCGTTTGTTACGAACCATATAAAACTAGGACATTGAAAAGTAGTCACTCTCATGGACCTGTATTAGAGGGATACACACCTGTTTCAGAACAGTATAAGAAATTGGAGACTGCTTGTTATAATATTAGTTGAAAAAATAAAGCAAATCAGTATTTTCTTTTAAAGGATAAATCTGTAGCATCTATTTCTAATATAATAAAGTACCAAAACAAAAAAACTCGTTTAATTGGAAAGAAAATGATACTGAATGATGGTTTTTACTCGACACCCATGGATTCAAGGCAACTGAATATTATGAGTGTTAGTGACGATATTGAAAAATTGTACTCCTGGCCTATTAATTTCGTGCAGAGTAAATTGTGGAAGATGACGTTAGGTCACACCAGTGTGAACGATAGATTATTTATGTGTAATGTGATAAGAATGCAGTACATCTAATATAAAGAAAAAACAAACTGAAGAATATGTGATATGAAATTGAAGAAAAAGAAACAGGAATTTTATATTAAATTATGCTTCGATAGGATTGATACAGAGGACCTAAAAAACTTGTCAATGCAGGGAATTTGGAAAAATGATTAGAGTGTCATTATTGGTACGTCTTTAAAATTTTTTAATGATATCTGTTTACTCACTTTCAGATTATTAACTCACGAGAGCTTCGTATTCGAGTTTATTCAATTTGGAAAGCTTTTCATTAAAGATGGTGTCACTGAAAACACTTTTTATTTCACGTATTTGAAATTAATGTTTCAGATTGAATATACTAACGTTTCAAACAATTAAAAATAAACCTTGCATTTTTTCAGTTAAAATTTAATTATTATGGCTTTTATTTTGAAGTTTTACAATTTAAAATATTTGAGTTCTTTCATTTCACACCACTGAAATTTTGCATTATTATTTTTTAAATTATTAAAGTTAAAAATGAAAACTAACTATTCAGACTTTCAATTGAAACGCTCAGAGCAAAAGCGAACGAAAAAAAAAACGTACGTA
>CAKNYM010047859.1:0-30963 GCA_932195095.1 Andricus curvator
CCTGTACCAAGGGTTTCTGCTGAATATGGTTACAATAATTAATAAGCAGTCGCGGACAATTGTCCAGGGATGGTCCCGAAGGAATAACCCCCAAGCGGAGGCGTAACAACCGTGCCGAAAGCTGAATGGCACCTGGGTGTGGTGTCTCAAACGGTGACTCTGGGATACCGGGCGACCTCTCAGAGTATCAGCCTTATCCTTGCACGCGGGGCTCTACAAGGATGGACTAACCCTTTTCCCTAGCTGCTCGTGGGAACAACAATGAGAACACCAAACATAGTTGTAGGAAGTGCGGTTCAAAACAATCGAACGCGCAGGGCTCCCGACAATGGGTCGGACAACAATGCCGACTATCCTAGAGTTGGGGGAGCCAATCAAGACGGAGTCAATGCGATTGACCGGCGAAATCTCGTTACTTTTGAGTGGACGGATCGACTCAGGGACGACCTGCTGGAGTGCTATGATACCAGTATGGCCCCTGAACGAAAAGGTTACATGGCGCGACTGCATGCTCTGTGGTGCGAGAAACACCCAGAGCTCTCGGATTTTTCGCAAAAACGGCTGCGAAACCGTGCCGAGGACCTCCGGAAAAGGGGTTATATAAGCGGAGCGCCTACACAACCGCAGCCAGAACAAGCCGGCAACAGAGAAAGAGAGGCGACACTGAGACCAGCCTCGAACAGGCATCCAATAGAGGGAGAACGATGCTTCAAGACCCGGAGAAACATCAACATTCAGGTTTCTCCCAAGCCCAAAGATCTGACTGAACTGGATGATGAGCTTCGTGGAGACTTTTCCGAAGAATCCGACCTCTGGACTATCAATTGTAGTGTGTACAATGCAGCGAGAACTTTGGCAGATGCAAACCGTAAAACAAAACCAACGGTTGATCATAAGACCAAAAGACGAATGCATCAACTTAGCACAAAGATAGGCTGGGCAAGACAGTACGCGTCCCGCATTCAGTGTGTGATTGACTACATAACATCTGGCAGGACTTTCACTGCCAAGGTTCGACAGTTCACGCGCGAACTGCGGATCCGTCATCACACAATCAACAAGTCAAAGCTACTGACCATCAGGCAGCATATTGTTGACAGAATACGAGTACTATCTGACGCTAGGAGAAGTCTAGAGCGGAGAGAGAGGTGGGTCAGAGAAAATCAACAGTTTTCGTCTGACCCATCTCGACTCTTCCAAGACCCTCCAGTTACTGTCGACCATCCGCCCAAACCAGAGGAGGTCGAAGCATTTTGGAGAGAAGTCTACGAAGTCCAACATCCACTTAAAGAAGGCTCAAAGAACATAAACAGCTTCAAGGAGCTGTGCAATGCCCTCATCACAGCTGAGGAGGAATGCCCACCTATCACTACCGAGGAGGTGAAAAACGTATTAAGAGGCATGAAGAACTATTCCGCTCCGGGACCAGATGGCATCAAAACCTTCTGGTGGAAGAAGTTTCCTTCAACCCACCAGCATCTGGCCCGAATTTTTACCTCATATCTAAAGTCGGAAGAGCCTATTCCGGGGTGGTTGGTGGAAGGGCGCACAGTGCTCCTGCCGAAGACGGGCAACTTAGCTGACCCTAAGAATTACAGGCCAATAACTTGTCTGAACACACTGTATAAGATCTTCACAGCTATCCTAAATGATAGGATTGTTCGGACAATTGGACCTGTATGGCGAGAGATGTATGAACAACGTGGCTCAAAGAAAGGCGTAGCGGGATGTCGGGAGAACTTGCTCATCGATAGATGTGTCTGTAAAGACGCAGCATACTATCAGCGATTTCTATCGATGGCCTGGATTGATTACCGGAAAGCTTTCGATTCAACCTCCCATAGACTTATCATCTGTCTGTTGGAAAGCCTAAAGGTTCATCCACACATCGTGAGATGCATAGAGACATTAATGCCGCTTTGGAAAACCAGATTTACTATCTCATCTGGAAAACATCGTGTGATCACTAACAGCATCACCTTTCAGAGAGGTGTATTTCAGGGCGACACCATGAGCCCTCTCCTCTTTTGCCTCACATTATTGCCACTATCTCTCGCACTTCGCCATTCCGAAGGGTATCTCTGCGGAAAACCTGGAAACCGAAAGCATAAGGTCACTCATGTATTTTACATGGATGATCTTAAGATCTATGCTAGGAATCAAGAGAAACTACATCTAGCTCTGAAAATTGTCAAAGAGTACACTCAAGAGATTGGAATGGTATTCGGGTTAGAGAAATGCGCCAAGGTTAATTTGAAGAAAGGAAAACTTAATGGCATCCCCGAAGATCCTGAGCTCGTTGACAGAAGCGCTATACGACACCTTTGCGCTGGAGAGACCTATACATACCTGGGCGTGCCACAGAGCCGCATTCAGGACGCGACATCTATAAAGGATACTCTCCGATGCAGATACAAACGTCTCATCCGGCAGATTTGGTCTTCCGAACTTTCGGCGAGAAACAAAGTATCTGCAACGAACATGCTTGCCGTCCCGGTAGTACTCTATTCATTTGGAGTGGTTCCATGGACGAAGGACGAGCTCAGATCCCTTGATATCGGGACGCGAAAGGTTTTGCACATGAACAAGAGCATGCACCTTAAGTCTTCTGTTCCGCGACTTTACATCTCACGCCGCCTAGGTGGTCGCGGAATACTGAATCTTGAATTTCTTCACAACAGACTCATTCTGGGTACAGCACATATAGTTGCAAATGGACAAGACCCTCTTCTTAAAATGGTCAGGAAACACGAAGAAGTGGGAAAAGGGGCGTTTCTGTACAAAGCAGCGGAGGAGGCTGCTGAAACACTCGGCCTTGACTTCAATACTAGGGGTGAGCAAAATGCATCAAATCTTATCCATCTTGAATACTCACTCCTGAAGGCCCGGATTAAGAAAGCATAGGAGAAAGACTTCCACGAACAGCTCCTCGACAAGAGGATGCACGGCATCTTCCACAGAAATGTGGAAGATCAGTCGATGTCGTATGAGCTAACGTTTGCTTTCCTTAGGTCACCCGGATTGAAGTCGGGCACGGAGGGCTTCATTTTGGCATGTCAAGACGGTGTCATTTCCACTCTAGCATACCGTCGCCACATTTTGAGCCAAGACATTCCCGATGATAGTTGCAGAGCGTGTCATGCACACCCCGAGCATCTAGGACACATACTATCTAGTTGTCCAACTCATGCGGGAACGACCTACATCCAAAGGCACAATGCGGCACTAAGAGTGCTTTATTACCATCTCTGTCACTCTTATGGCATTAGCCCAAATACCTCTCCGCTAAACGCTCCTAGAGAAATAGAGTCAATTGTCGAAAATGAGAAGTGCCGCATATACTGGAACTTCATATTCTCGACAATTGTTTCTGTTGCGCACTCGAGGCCTGACATAGTTCTCCTTGACTTCGAGAAACGAACCATGTTCGTTATCGAATTTTCGGCACCAGCTGACAAAAACGTCACAGCCAAGGAGAAAGAAAAGAAAGAGAGGTATAAAGACCTTATAAGGGAGTTGCGACGGTTATACCCGGAATATTCTGTTAAGCTAATCATCTTGATCATCGGCGCTCTTGGAAGTGCCAAGGTTTCACTGGTTAATAGCCTGAAAAGCATCCCTGCGTGTCAAAAAAATGCTGAGACACTTGCGGGGAAAATGCAGAAGGCGGTCGTCCTTGGGTCGCTCCGTGTCCTCAGGGTGCACGAGACTTTTGCCGGACCATCGTATTGAGTTCGTCGCAGACTGTAACCACCTATCTCACGGTCGTGAGACGTGGTTACAGCTGAAATTTTACCGCGATTTCGCTGGGAGCGGGTGCAATTTTTCAGATTAGCACCCGCTCCCGGCGAAATCCTGCGGTTGTCCTTATGACAAACTTTTAAATATATATATCAAATACATTATAAGTACTTACAGTATTTTTCATTGAATAAAAATAATTTGAATTTGTGATTGCAGTTTATTTTATTTTGAGTGCAGATTTTAAAAAAGAACTATAATCGACTGTCCCTGCCAAAATAGTCTTAACTTTAAGACTTCCAAGAACAGGGTACGTATCAACTATATTTTACTTTACTAGAACGTCGTTTCTTCGTTACACAAAGATACGACACTCTAGTGAAGTAGAATATGGTCGATAAACTCTGCTTCTGGAAATCTTAAAGTTAAGACTATTTTATTCGGGACAGTCGTATTATTATACGTACGGACCATACTAGTACCCGACTAGACCCCGACTGCGATAAGTCGGGTCAACTAGCCAGCCACCGACTAATTTTGAAAGTATTATATTTATACGAAAAGTATAATAACTTCTAGAGAAGGAAAAACCGGATGGCAAAGTGGACAAAATTTATAAGAAATAAAGGATTATTGTCGATGACTCTAAATATTACTTGATGAAAACTAAATATAATCGTAATTTGAAGACGTTGCCACAAATGACAAACACTACCAACCATATAACGATCATCACTGATGAGGCTTTTGCCTGTGTTGAGGCGAATGTGGCGCCGCGCGGTAGGGATTGAAAATGTACTTCTTAGTTCAAAACTTTGACGCGTGAAATTCTTGGAGGCTTGAGGGGCCTGATACTAACATAGTATTTTTTATAACAATCATGCATGATTTCAGCCCTTTTTCATGCCTATGAAGCGGGGAAAAAATCTACTTTTCAATCCCTAGGGAGTGGAAAGTACTGTTCAGTTTTCACTCCCTAGAGAGTGAATACTTTTAAATGACTTCATATGCCAAGTATAAAACATTATGCATCTATGAACACGCATTCAGAGATAATAGACCGCCACACCGTAAAAACTGTGAGGAAATTATTGTTGCAGATGGTGGAATTTTTTTGTAATTCAAGACAAGCTACCATAACTTACCGGTCAAATAAGAGAAAATTTCAGAATATTGTAGACATTTTTGGATAATCTAAATTTCCATAAATTTCCAAAATTATAAAAATTGTCCAAATTGGAATATGGCCAACGGCCATACCACGCTGAAAACCCCAGTTCTCGTCAGATCACTGAAGTTAAGCAGCGTTGGACGCGGTTAGTACTTGGATGGGTGACCATTCAAGAATACTGACATGAGTGCTGTTGGCACATCGTGGGTGTGGTGAGCCCACACTTGTAGTTATTTATAACTACAAGAAAAACCTAGAAACACTACCCGAATCGGGTAGTGTCACGCCTACCCTGAAAGGGAAATGGTTTAATGGTATATATATATATAAATTCTTACAAAATTCCGTAATTATCGAATATTTTTACAATTTCCAAAATTTCCTAAATTCATATTCAAAGAAAAATAAAGTTTCAAAGATTCGTCCATTTTTTATAAAAAATATCGTATTCACCAAGGGGGAGGGGACTTCTTACAACTCGTGTCTTTTTTCAGTACTCGTCTCTGGTTCGTGCGCGCTCATCTATGACTCGCACTGAAAGCATACACTCGTTGAAAAAGTCCCGCTTCTTCCCCTTGGTGCATAATATACTATTAAGCCTCTAAAACATACAGGGAGTTCAAAATTGTCGAAATGTACCTATTGACAAAATTATTTAACATGAAATATGTAGTATCGTGGAAATGGCGCTTTATATATTCAGAAGCATCGAAGGGAACTAATATGCTAAACTTTAGATTCCAGCCACCTGCGTAAATGGACGTGATTAGAATATGATGAAAGTACCTAAAGAAGTTCTTTCGAGTCTCTGGTCCCAGTCAAGACAGCATCCGTACGTCAGATTGTCGCGAAAACTTCATTTCGGAGCGATAATTAAATTTTAATTGGTTATACGAGTCGATTAAGGCCACCGATGAATATCTTGGTTCGTCCCTAGGTTTCTCTTTCCCAACCTCCCTGTGCACCCAATCCCCAACCCCTCACTCTATCTCTCTCTGTTCTTCCATGCTCTATTTGCTCTCATGGCAGGATCTCCAAAATCTCTCGAAGAGAAGAGAATCGGTTCGCTTAGACGTCGTGTATAACCGAAAACTAACCAAAGGTTATTAAATTTGTAATTAGTTGAATATTACGCCGAACGTCGCGGCGCTCGCACTAACCACGTTCGCGAGTAACCGTACATGCGTAACCATTTGCGTACGCTTGCACCCCATACAGTATATATACATGAGTAAGACTACACGGTGTTAATACGTTACTGGTTTCATTACCTGTACGCCTTCTCCGCATCAGTCTCGGCTCTACACGCGAATAATTAGTGACTCCAGCTACGTGCTACACGCCCCGATAGAGCCTATATACATATTCGCGATATGGCAATTGCCGCCAGTCGAAGCCAAGAGAGTAATGAGATCTACCGGGGAACTAATGGGCACTTTAAACCTGGATGAACTTTGGTGAGCATTACCTCGATCTAAAAAATAATTGATCTAAAAAAATAAAAAACGTTTGTTAATATTTATCTGCATGGTTATGCATAGTATTTATTGATTTCAAATAGGTCCACGCTTTTCGATACATACGCAATTGAAAACGTCGGCACCCGTAACTGGCCATCTATCAGATATCGCCGAACTAGAAAGGAACACTCAACAAGAGTTTTATTGGTGTCTCAGTCCTGAAGGATGCCAACTTTTACTGCAGCCGCAATATACCCGAACACCCAGTTCTTTCTGTGCGGGAGTTCATTAAAAGGCGGAATAAGTTTCAAAAAGTTCGACTATTGAACATCATTGCATTCGATTTTGTTCTTATATATGGCGATTAACGCATAAGCCCGTATCAATACCCCGTCAATGAAAAACAACAATATTCTCTTGGTAATCGCAATTATTTTATTTTTCTCAAGGTCAAGATAGATTGTAACTTTCCGTAATAAAAACGTCCATCAAGTAGAGTAAGACTCCTTATTGAAGTCACTAACAAAAATATATCAAAAACCTGTATTATTTTAATCTTTCTTAATATCAAAATATTTATGTGTAAAATAAAAACTTCCTTCGTCTACTTGAATGGCAGAATTCTCGAAACGACGTCCTGCAGATCCCTAACATGTTCTCCTGTTGGCCATATAATCCCTGGAAATCAAAAGCATCGTCTGCATAGCGCATATAGATAATGACGACAACAATTGTGATTTTGCTGGAACAAAGGCCCCCGTACAGCACAGGTATGCCACTGATCGTCAACTGCACGGCAGCTTTTCCAATAAGCGATACGTACCTCGGTATACGTACACGAGTACACATGTGTAAAGTATGCTTACAAATATCGCACAGTGAAAAAAAATCTGTCGCTACTATGAGCGTTATGCACACACTGATCCTACGGTAAATATTATCTACTACATAAACCTAGCATTTTCAACGTATAAGAATGTTTCACTTGTTTTATAATTATGAAAATTTTAAATATGCCTTTATTATATAGAAGAATAACTACTTTTTCATTTTACTAGTAATATGAAAATAATATTGTGAAAACTAAAATGTGAATGATAACTAGAGTGTAAACTTTGATCCTTTAACATTTGTTTTTGGGTATATGCAGTTCGTGCAGGAACAAAAATCGGCGTGAAATTGTGGCTGTGAAAAGTTGAAACAACGAACGACGACCAGCAGGGCAAGAGAAGTTCGTAACGTGATCCAAGGATGACAAGAACGACGACTACTGCTGCTGCTACGTGAAGCAGCACTCCAGTTGAAAATTCCACCCTCGAGTTGCTGACATTCGAGGCAAAAGGGGTTGTTTCTCGCATATAACGAGGCGCCAAGAGGGCTCGATCCTTCAGGATCTCTCCTCTTCCTTTGCCCGATGAACAAGAGTTCTGCACCCGTTTTCCAAGTGCTAGTCGGCGTTATGCGAATAATTAGGAGGCGTCCGGGGACGAGCAGTCGACTATCCGGTTACCACGGAAAGAAGAGAACCGCACGGATCTTTTAATCCAGATGAGTTCATTGTCGACAGGAAAGCCAAGATGAGAAGAGACGCTGTTGAAACCATCAGACTTCTTTGGATTAATTCTCAGTCATCTGAGAAGGACAAATACTTTAAGAACTGCCATACGCTACCATACCGCTACTCGTCGAAACTCTCTAGGGCCAACTTTGCAAAGAGTTTTAATAAACATAGGTCTCACGAGTTTCAAACTTCTAGTAATAAGTTTTAATATATTAGTCGCGCAATAGAGAATATTGGTCGTTCGAACCCATTGGTGCAATCGGATTTCATAGAATATCACAAAGTTTTTGTTAGATTGAAAGTGAATCGAAATAGTTATTACTTCTCATATGAGTTACATTAAATCAATCAGTAAAAAATAGACTGAAAACCTTATTGGTCTTTGGGTTGAAAAATCACCGGGAATAAAATAATAGCCCCATGTTTGTCACTGAAAAATTGATTTCGTCTCAATCAATATTAATAACAAAATAATAATAATAATAACATGTGAAAAATATACTGTCTGCCTATAGCTGTCTGAAAAAGGGTTCTAGAGATTGATCATTCACAAAATCGAATTAGAGGCCAAGACAACACGTAGGTTCCAAACCGATTCCTGCAAATCCTTACAAATATTATCCGACATATCGCTAGCCCGACATATTTATCAAATCGACGTGTGCGGCGTATCGAGGTGCAGTGACAACTGTGCACGTGCACAGATGGTACTTGGACAACTGTGCATGTCTAAATTTCGACGTGCACAGTTGTCACTTGGACAACTGTGCACGTCTAAATTTCAACGTGCACAGATGGCACGTGCACAGATGGCACGTGCACAGTTGTCCGTCTGGCCATCGACGTGCACAGTTGGGCACGTGCAAAGTTGACCCCATTCCGTCACTTCCAACGCTCGCGGCCGCTGCGTAAGGATAACAGCGGTAAAACTTAAAAGACGAACTGCAAAGTACACCATACTCCTAATTTTGTACCTACAAAAACTTCGCAAAAGATTTCAAACATTGTATTAAATTAATTTATAACATCCTCATCTCATTAGGCACTTGAGTTATTATTAGTCCGTGGCTGATGATGAAAAACCGGGTTCACCCGAGAACAAGTTAAGAAAAAAATAATATAAAGTTTAGACGTTATCTACTTTTTTTGAACTGTCATTTATTTTATTAATGTAATATTAATTAAAACGAGGATTTTTTCTATTGATCAATTATTTGTATTGCAATTCAAGTGAATGCTGAAACGTAGTTATGGTTACAACTGAAACATTAATTACCGCGATTTCGCCGAGAATGTGTGCCATTTTCTTGAATGACAACACCCTCTCTCGGTGAAGTCTCGCGGTTGTCGTTATGCCAAAATATCAAATATATATATATATACTCTCTAAATCTGAATTAGTAAGAAGTTACTAATGCAATAGTGCCGATTCGTTTACTAATTCACTTTAGTAAGCATTTTTACTATCAATTAGTTAAAAAGTACTAATTTGCAGTAAAAAACTACTAATTCATTTAGTAAAGGTAACTAAATCAATTAGTAGGTCTTACTAAATGAATTAGTAGTTTTTTACTGCAAATTAGTACTTTTTAACTAATTGATAGTAAAAATGCTTACTAAGTGAATTCGTAAACGAAGCGGCACTATTTCATTAGTAACTTCTTACTAATTCAGATTTAGAGAGTATATATATATATATATATATATATATGGAGTAAATAAAAGTGTTTTAATCAAATGAAATTGTGTCTGTAATTAAGGAATATCAGGCTGTGATGCTTTCGATTACAGTTTTAGCAGAAGTTAAAATGCTATTAATATTGCGTTTCCACTAGTTATAAGCATCCAAAAATTAATTACTTCCACTTTAAGCCATCTTGGATTTCTCTTTGAGCAGGTTTTTTGACATTGTAGGTGAATTATTTATCCCAAAATCATCAGAATTCTAGAATTCAATTCGTGTGAATTTTCAATTGCATGAAAATCACTTCCAGTTACCAGTATACCCTGAAACTTAAGTAACTTTTGTGAATTAAAAGTGGTTGAATTTTTAAGAATTTTCTAACATTGTTGTTACGTTTGTATTCGCGCATTTATTTGTATAATATTTTGTAAAAGTGACCAAAATTTTTGATTTCTCATATCTTCAGTACCCTTAAAACTATAAGTAATAAATAACCAAAGATCATCGATTTTCAATACCACAGTTTTTCATTTGAAAAAGAAAGCCCAAAAACTTAAATTTTATGAACATTCGAAGGTCAATTTCAAGTCGCACGTATACTGTTACCTCAAATTTCAATTAGATAAATTTTAAATGTAAATGAAGTTGAAAAGTAATTTTTAAACTTCTAAAGATGTAAAATTTTGAACTGCTTAACGTTGAATGCTTAAAATTTGTTGATTAGAAGTATTTGAATTTTGAAGAATTTACACTTTCTACCTGAAATTACATTGGATATATGTACTGAATTTAAACCAAATACTGATATGCATATTTAAACATTTTAATTTAAAACTGTAAAAGTTTAATTTAGAAACGAGAAGCGTCAATAAGTCCCATTTTTTAGTTTCAATAATTCCAAATTTGCGCCAAATAATACAATTGTTTATAAAAACGATCTAACTTCACACTTTTACATTCGCAATTGTACAGTTACGACCATTTCAATTAAAAGTCGTCCGTATTCAAAAATCTAATAAAAAATTGTTTTATCTTAAAGACTAATGACTGGAAAGTTTCAATTCTTGACAATCCTAAGTTTAAATTGTTGAATTCTACCCGCTTTCAATTTATAATTATACCACTCTGAATGGTTGACTTGGAAAGGGTTCAAATTTTCACGATTGTCAAAATTGTTCAATATTAGAACGTTGTGCCAATTTTAAATAATATGTTACTTAAAAATTTATTTCGCGTTTCAATCATAAACGTTGACGTACAATTCAAAATAGTTATTCATAATTATTTAAGTATAGGACGTAAAAAATTATGTTGCTTTTTATTATGTCGTCATATAGGTACTAGCCAGTTAGCAAGAGTTATTATTATTATTATAGATTAGCAGTTCGAACTCGAAAGTTCATTGTCTCATCTACCCGAGACCGCCACACATCTCTGTCTTGTGCATTCTCCATCCAGTTTAAGTAATCATGTCCTAGTTCTTTTAGATCATCCCTTACATTTTTCTCCCATCTGTTTCTCGGTCTGCCTAGGGGTCTCTTACCAGTCGGTCTCCCTCTTAAAACTTGCGCCACTGTTCTTTCATTGCCCATTCTTGCTACATGCCCCGCCCATCTTAATTTACGCGCTTTCATTACTCTATTAATATTTGCTGACCCGTAGAGAGCGTGCAGCTCATCATTATGCAGTTTTCTCCACTCGCCGGTCTCTTCGTCCCTTTTTGGACCATAGATTTTTCTAAGTACTTTATTCTCGAAAACTCTAAACCTATTCTCTTTTCCCTTCGTCAGCGCCCACGTTTCACACCCGTACATGACGACCGGCATTATTATCGTTTTGTAAATTCTTACTTTGATGTTTCTAGATAGCGATCGCGATTTTAGTAGCGTGTTTGCTGCATAATAGCACCCATTGCCAGCGTGTAGCCGCGCATTGATTTCAGTTTTAATCTTATTTTCGCTAGTTATAATAGACCCGAGGTATTTAAACTCGTTAACCCTTTCGAATTTCATATTTCCGGCCATTAGATCTCCGTCTTGGTTACTTTGTCCGGACCTGACGACGGTCATATATTTTGACTTCGATTCGCTAACTTCCAAGCCAATCTCTTTGGCTTTTGCGATCAAGATTTCTGCATTTTTAGCTACCGTTTCTTTATCATCCCCTAGTAAGTCGAGATCATCCGCATATCCAAGAATTTGTATTACCCCATTGAGGGTAGCACCGGTCGGATTCGCCTGCACTTGCCTAACCACGTATTCTAAAACTAAGTTAAAAAGGACGCACGAAAGTGCATCGCCCTGTTTCAGGCCATCGCGGATCGAAAACTCTTCAGATAAACTACCGTTTACGCGTATTCTACCCTTACTGCCGCTTAAGCAAATTTCGATAAGTCTAACCAATTTTCTTGGCACACCCAAGAACTCTAGGATCCACTACATTCGCGAGCGTATAATAGAGTCGTAAGCTTTTTTAAAATCGATAAATAGCTGATGTACTGCTTCATTAAATTCCCATTTCTTTTCTAACAGTTGTCTAATTGTAAACATTTGATCGCTTGTAGATCGGTTTCGGCGGAATCCACACTGGTAATCCCCAATGATTTCCTCGGCAAAAGGAGTTAGTCTACTTAGGATAACATTAGACAGGATCTTGTAGCACGAAGGCACAAGTGAAATTCCCCGATAGTTGTTACAGTTAGTTTTATCGCCTTTTTTAAAGATGGGAATAATGATAGAGGTATTCCATTCTTCCGGCATGCGTTCTGTTTTCCAAACTGCACGTATCAATTTACAAATTTGCCTTGTGAGGCAAGGGCTTCCATTTTTTATCAGTTCTGACGGTAGGTCATCGATGCCCGCGGCTTTGTTATTTTTCAACTTCATTATGGCCATTTCTATTTCTATATCCGTAGGATCGTTAATTAATAGATCAGCAGTGTGGATTTCGCCGAGATTACCTTCAACGGGGGCTTCGCGTACATTTAATAGTTTATCGAAATAATCTTTCCATAAATTCAGTCTCTCTGTCGCATCGGCTACTAGATTGCCATTTTCGTCCCTCATTACTTCCGTTCTACTTTGAAAGCCTTTCTTTATAAAATTGATTCCCCTGTACATCTCACGCGGGTTATTTTGTTTATTATGCGCTTCTATTGCTAGTATTTTATTCTCTTCCCACTCCCTTTTCTTGGATCTATAGAGCCTATTTGTACTTTTGCTAATCTCGAGATATTTCTTATGTGTTTGATCGCACTTATTTTGTAAACTACTTAGTCTGGCCTTCCGACGTTTCTCAAACCAGAGTTTGCACTCTTCGTCAAACCATGGTTTGCTTTTGGTTACTTTCTTAAAACCTATCGTAAGTTCCGCGGCTCCCTTTATCGCCTTTTTCGTATTGCTCCACAAGGTTTCCGGGTCCTCCTCGTGATTATTGTTATCGTCTCTCTGTTCTTGGAGAGCGTCGAAACTATTAGAAATCTCAACTTGGTAATTTAATGTTTCTGTTGCTGTTTTGAACTTATCTATATTGAAACGAACTGTTGGCTCTGTGCGGCTTGTTTTCTTACTTAACGCTAGCCTAGATCTTAGTCTTACTATCACGAGAAAATGGTCTGAATTAGTGGAATTTTATTACTCGGAATGAAAATTTAGACGTTTATTCGTATAAAAATTAATGTAGCAAAATAAGAAACGTTGCACAACCTCTTCTTATCCGTTGAAGTGCTTTATCAAATGTTTCAGAATTCTGAAAGCTTTGATGAAATCAAATTTTACCCTATCCCTTTGATAATTCCCCCTTTTGGTTACGTGACCCCAACAGATTTGAGATATGGAACGAACGATTTGGTAGAACATTCGCGGACGGAGGACGCGAAATTAATCTCAATCGTCGCTCAGCTCGGGTCATTTATCACGACTCGTTACGGAAGGCACGACGAGAGCAGCCTTCTCGAACTGATATGAAGTTAGTAACGGTAGTCTGTGTACGATTGTGTCGTGACTGCTGCCAAAGGTCTATTAGTCAAAGAAGTGGAGGGGTAAGTGAGGGAAAGAGAAAGAAAGAGGAAGAAGAGAAGGCATCTCGAGAGAAGTCGACCGATACGTGCGAGACCAAGACGCATATCATACTGGTTTACCCTCTTGCCTGCAGGTGGTCTTTGTTGCATTCTACAATCGTACCAGTGCTACTAAGCCCACTAATCTGTTTAAACTCCACGATTTTCCTGTCACCACTGTGGATTTCTTAGGCCAATTGACGCTTCAGCAAATCAGCAATTATTTGCCTTTCAACCAGGCCTGTTATACAAACACTCAATAATGATTTTAGATTTCCACCTTTCAGTTTTCTTCTTTACAAATTTTGATGTTTACTAAATTTTGCTTTCGAAATTTCAAAGCTTCTAAAACATTGAAAAAGATAGGAAATTCAACCATGCAAATAATGAATTATGTCGCAGATGAAGTTTGAGAAATATAATGAAGAGCTTTTTGTATTACCTCGGAGGATTATAGAACTGAAAAAATAAATGGGAGATGTAAAATCTAAAAGTTAGGAGAGATTAATGTTTAGTAACTATTGTATTATGAACTTCCCGAACTTATCGAGCAGAATTAAGAAATGAAATGACTGGATGAAGATGGTAATGAGACGAATCACAGGAGACTCTTTCCCCTTGAACTTTCCTCTTTCTTCGTGGTACTGCTTCTTTCTCGTGATGATTTTGACGAATCGATAAGCAACATCCAAGTCGAGGTACCAGTGAGATAACTGCGAGCAAACTCCACCCCGACTTCTCTTGTTCCCTCACCTCTTGCACAGAACAAGCGAACCAGCTAATTATGTATCCCCTGCGGGACCCCCTCAGACAGGAAATGAGACTCCCTGAAAGTTCTAAGCGTTCCATATGGCATATATACTGCTGAAAATACTTAGGATACACAGTCGGATGAAGCTTGCCGAGATACGAGGGCCCAGATAACCTGAGTTTATGTCCAAGAAGGACAGCGGTTTAATTAAATGACGAAGATTCGCCTAGAAATGTTGATCGAACTAAATTGTTTTCCACAGGGACAACTGGAAGCGAGAAATAAGGCTCCCCGGATCCAAGCTTTAAGGAGACAATGCTGATTAGTCCGAGAGATAACGGTCCGTTTAAGCAAATGACTCGAATAGTAGTGTCCTAATCTTGATACACTCAACCATTCACACACCTAAAGGGTATTTATCTCTGTTGGGTGGACGTTTGAGGGATCATGTTTTATGTATCCTAAAGGTAAAAGTTTTAAATATTCTGTAAGGTGAGAAAATAATATTATTGAAGACTTCACTAGTATAATATTATTATTGTTCCATTAAGCCATTTCCCTTTCAGGGTAGGCGTAACTTACTCGGTTGGAAAATAGTAGTGTGTAGATGGGTATATAGGTATAAGGTAGATAGGTATAGGTGTAAGGTATAGATATTTTAGATTGATCTAGAATTCTCGTGTTATTTATATAAATGACACGTTCGTTCCACAACACTGCTCCGACCCAGGTTACTGAGCAATCTCTCTAGCGATCACCCCAAGTGAAGAGCCTCACAAAATTGTTATGTGTGGTTTCCCACTTGGGCCCATTAGTATCCAAGGTCTTTGTTTCAGGCGTCATTCACTCTATTGCTACTCTGTTTACAAACTATTTGTCGCGACACTTTTCTGTCCTGTCATACTAATCTAGCTTCCTTCACGTTCATGCATTTTTTCATGCAAGCTCTCGTGTTTCTATAGCTTCTTTTGTCTCTTCGGATTAATGTCTCATTCACAGATTCTAACCATTCTTTCGGCGGTATACCTCTGGGCATTCTGCCATTTACTTTACCTTTCTACACTTCTTTGGTCAGTCGCTCATCATTCATTCTTTCAAGATATCCGAACCATCTTAACTGATTTCTTCTCCATATTCCAACTAGTGTCTCTCCTGTACCACATTCTTGGAGGATTATCTCGTTTCGGAATTTGTCCATTAGTGTTTTCCCGCATATTGTGCGCAGAGGTTTCATGCCAAATGCGTTAATTTTACTCCTATACTTTTCTTGACAGGTCCATGTCTCGCTACCATATAGTACAGTCGGTACGAATATAGAATTATGTATGGCCATTTTAGCTTTTTTTTTATATGTTTTTATTTCTGAAAATGGACCCTGCTTTACCGATAACCTTCTTACCCTCATTTATGCACCTATCTAACTCTCCATCTATTTTTCCGTCGCTAGTGAATAGGCTACCCAGATATACGTACTTGTCCACTTGTTCTAATCTGTCATCATTTAGGACAATCTTGCACATTGTTTTCTTGTATTTTCCCTCAAATACCATGATTTTTGTTTTATTCACGTTAATTTTGAGGCCCATGTTCTTCATGCTTGTATTAAGTTTATTCAACATTCTTTGCAAGTCCTCGATTGATTCTGCCATAACAATCTTGTCATCTGCGAAAGCTAACCCACGTACCTTCACTGTTTCGAGATCTACACCTTCTTCGACGAAGAAGGCCATTATTAGACACTTATCCATAAATATGATAAATAGCCATGAAAACATAACGTATCCTTGTTTCACGCCTTGCATAATATCGAACAAGTCACTCAGTTTCCCATTTACCCTTACACTCGCTTTACTCTCTGTATATATTGTTTTTATTGCTTGTTGGAGCCATCCATTGACTCCATGCTCTTTAAGGACTTCCGAAAGTTTACTTCTATTTACCTTGTCAAATGCTTTTTCTAGGTCAACAAATGCATAGAAAACTTTCTTTCCTACTCTCAATCTTTTTTCTGCAAATGATGCAGATGACGAAGAAGAAAGATTGATGAATCATATTTTAAATGAAAATATAAATATTGATGAACCCGAAAATGAAATTAATCGTGAGGCCCAAGATTGGGACGGCAATCGCAAACAACGAAAAACTGAAAGTATATTATCATAATTTCAAGTTGATAAATAATAGTTAAATTTATCTTGTGTAAAATTAATTATTTAGATTAAAAATGCCCCATAATTTTAATATAACTCAATCGGGACCTGATAGGGTAGCAACTTGGCACTGACCCGGCACACCGATCGGGCTAACAAGTTCGGCCCAGACTGGGTCGTGCGTTTCATCACGGGTGTGATACGATCTGGCTCCGTACCCAGCCCAATCAGGCCCAGATTGATAATAGTGAAAACATATAGCCACTTCTGCAAGGGAATTCTTCATTTTTTGGTGAATGGCTGAATTTATCATTTAACGTTGTCATTTGAACTCTGAACACTCATTTTTCCTTGAATTTCTGAAATTTTACTATTGCAAATCGTATCTTGCGCAAGAAAAATCGCAAGGTCCCACTGGGGCCACAGGGCAGGACGAAATCACAACGACAGGCCGGCGAAACCCTCGTGTGTCTTGAGGAGACGAAGCTACCCAAGGATGACAACTTTCTGCATCCATCTCGCAAGTGCCTTGGCATATTTTTGGCACGCGGGTATGGCTTTAAGGTTACGAACCAGTGATAGTTTCGCACCTCTAAGAGCACCGATCACAAGGACAAATTTTAAGCGAATGTTTTGGATACAGGCGCTGCAGCTCCCTTTTAAGATCTTGATACCTCTCCTCCTTTTCCTTCTCCTTGCTCGTGCAGAAATTTCAAAAGACTTCTGGTGGGGCTCTGCCAAGTTTTCCCTATTTATAATTGGACTCTAGTGGCGAAAATTAGTCGGGGCCCTGTCGGTAACGTTACGCGTTTATCAGTGTGGCATTACTAGACGTTCTAGTAGTGTTCTAGTAGGGGTCGCCCTTCCACAAATCTACCAAAAAGAAGTTCCCCTGCGGGGCTCCTATGGGGGTATTTGTTCACTTAAACTAGATTAGATTGACATATTACTAGAAATTATCTAATAATATGTAAATCTGATCTAGTTTAACTAGGCCTGCAAAGAATTCCAATTAACATGCAGTAAGATGAATACGCTGTAAATCATTTGAAGGGTCCGGGGTCTAAACCTGTTAACTGACATTTCAGAAATTTTACACGGCGAAGGAAAACCGTTGTTATTTTTGCAATTTTCAATATTTTTTGAAACCGTAAAATGTCTTTTGTTCATTTACTAGAAAAAAATAATACACGTTAGTTTTATAACATTTAAATCAAAATCGAACCTTATATGACAAATGAAAGCTGTACATATGTTATCTGCAAGGGGTCGAGCGGTCTAAACTTGTTATCTGCAGTGTTCTACCGTGGTAGAACACTAGAAAGCGCGCTTTCCGTGCATTTTTCTGCGTCGTTTTTCAAGCTGTGGGCAAGTTTTATATGTCAAAATGTTTGAAATCGCATGCCGAAAATAGATGTACTTGCAAAAATTTAAAATAGTTCATTGCAAATGTTTGCTGAGTGTTAGTAATCGAAGCCCGTCCCTCACCTCCGTCTTTACACCGATCTGTAGATAACAACATTGAAGATGACGTGGAAGTAGCCACAAGTAACTTTCGACACACACATACACTTAACAGCAGACACACTGCCATGTGTCTCACTGCCCTATTCTGCGAGCAAACTGAGCCGCATTGAGAAAAACCACGGATTTCCCATAAGACTCCATAAGCAGTTAACAGGTTTAGACCACTGACCTATGCTGCAGATATAAAAACGCGATTTTCGAAAATCCATAAAAAAAAACTAAAACGAATTTTGCCGTCTCGTTTGTGGGATATTACGTCCGAATCTTCAAAATTCGAATATTATTTAATACAGCCACATTTTTTAAGCACGTAAAATTCTTCGAGAAGACTGTTATTAATGTACTTCAGCATTATATTTTCTAAAGAATGTTGTCGATTAGAAGTTAGGATGATAGTACTACACTTCACAATTTCACTATTTTTCAGCGTTCAAAAATGTGATGCCTTAAATCCCTCAAACTCATAATATACTTTTATATTTGTGATATGCATCCACACTCAAAAAGTTAATATATTTAGTTAAATTTTAAAGATTTTGATCTCTTATGGGCATGTGACCATGTAGCAGGCTGCCACAAGACATCTACCATGGCGTCAGTAGATATACGTCGCCTGTGGCGCGCAGTATTCAGGCGGCAATTCAAAATACGAGTGTAGTTTAATTTTCAAATACTTGACGTTTTAAGGAAATTTACTAACTTATCTAGTATTTTTTCACAAAAAAAATCTTAAGCATAAAATGAAAAGAAAAATATTTATTTAAACATTCTAAATTATTTTATTAAATTTGAGTATTCAAAGAACACCAGAAGGGTTATTTTCAGAAACATATAAATTCAGTGAAAGGTACGATAGAGTATAGAAATTAATTTTTATTATTTTCTAAGGCCTGGTTAGAACATACAAAATTTTACAAACAAAAGGGAACGGGATTTTCGATATAAAAATTTAATTGAAAAACAAACTTGTTATCATAGAAAACTTACATTAATTTGTCCTATGCTACTAAATAACTTGTAAAAACTTATGTTATAGCTTTGGAAAAAGTACCCCATCGGTTTTTTCTAGACTAGAAATTTTGGTAGGGGTCCCATCAGAACCCAACCTTAAATAGGGAACGACAAGGCCGTAGCCAGGGGGGGGCTCTACCCGGGTTTGGGGCCCCCCCCCCCCCCCGCACGAAATTCTTTAAACATGTACATAATACACATATACTCTCCAGTGTTCCGCTGCATATCCCCCCGAATTTTTTCTCTGGCTACGGCCTTGGGGAACAATGGGGAAATTTCTACACGGGTGGCAGTAATGTTGCAGTCGGCCGGAGCCGAAAATTCGTTCTTTTGAACGCCAGGTGCGTGTTAGTCATTTATAATAATTTAACCATAGAGAATTAAAACACATTAAATGGTTAACTGATTTATTTATTTATTTTGATGTTCATCTAAATAATAAAATATACTTTTACAAAATAATAAGAACAATGATTTTATGTCATATATTTAAAAAGCATTTTAATTTAAGATCATGTTTTTACAGGTTTCAGAGGTAAGCACTTTTATATTTATTTTGAATTCGGTACCGGAATAAAGTAAGTAGCTAAATTTACCACTTAACATGCAGTATTTGAACTCTGAATGCATTTTTTGTGTGCAATTTACACAAATTTTTACGTTTTCACTCGCTCATACTGCTCACTTCAAAATTGATGGCAGAGTGATGTTATTTATAAATAGTCAAAAACACAGCCCCGCAAAAAAAGACTGGGAGTTTCGACGGACTAGACTAGTAAATTCTTATGGATTTTGAGTCGTTATAAGAAAACGCGACTTAGTTTTGCAATTCTAACAGTGAATTCAGATATAGCGGCCAAAAGTACATAGAAATTGTCTAGTTTGGTCCGCTGGGCCAACCACTCCGCGGATCGGGAGCGGGATTTACAGAGTTCGAAACCCTAATACCTCGCCGAAAAAAGTGGATGTTCCGACTGACCAGACTAGTCAATTCTTATCGATTTTGTGTCGCTGAATCCGAATCCCAGGTCGGAATTATAAAATTAACTCTTGTTTTTTTTCTAATTTCAAAAAACATCGTTTTTTGTTGATTTTTCGTAATGTACAACACGTAATAAAAAAATATGCACTTGTTATGCAATTCTGACCGAGGATTCAGATTCAGCAGTTCAAAGTACATAGAAATGGCCTATTTTGGTCCACTGGACGGAAAAGTTTGCGGGGGGGGGGGGGGGCAAACAGAGTTCAAGACCCTACTACTTTAATCAAAAAAATGTTTCGGCGGACCAGGCTAGTGACATGAGATTAATAGATCACTAGTCTGGTCCGCCGAAACTGTTTTTTCCGTCAAAATAGTAGGGTCTAGAACTCTGTACGCAGCCTCCTCCCCCCGTCTCGCAAAGTTGTCATAGTCCAGTGGACCAAAATAGACAATTTCTATGTACTTTGAACTGTTGAATCTGAATCCTCGGTCAGAATTGCATAACAAGCGTGTATTTTTTAATGAAATGTTTTACATGACGAAAAATCAACAAAAAAGATGTTTTTTGTGGTTAGAAAAAAACAAGAGTGAATTTTATAATTCCGACCTTGGATTCGGATTCAGCGACTAGTCTGGTCAGCCGAAACATCCACTTTTTTCGGCGGGGTATTAGGGTCCTGAACTCTGTACACCCCGCTCCCGACCCGCAGAGTGGTTGGCCCAGCGGACCAAACTAATGAATTCATGGTTAGAATTGCAAAACTGAGTCATTTTTTTGTATAACATGTTTTGGACTATGAAAAATATCGAAAAAACTATGTTTTTGAGGTTAGAAAACAACGAAACCTGATGGCGGAATTCCGACCACGGATTGGAACTCAGCGACTCGAAATCCATAGAAATTGACTAGTCTAGCCCATCGAAACTTCTACTTTTTTGTGGGATTGTGTGATATTTCAGACTTCGAATGGTATAAATACCCATGTGGAAAAATTTCGTGGCAGTCTTGAATCATGCTAAAGCCAGTACAGTTTTTCTCAAGCCGGTCTATTCACGCAATACTAGCCTGGCGCTTCACTGGTGCTGTCTAGTCCCAGTCTTGGCGCTATCTAGGAGTTCGTTGCGAATTTGAATATATAAAGATTGTCCAGATTTTAGCTAGTTTCTAGATAGAATCACGGTTTGGACTTAAACAAAAATTACAGAGGTGAATTCAGAAAATAGTCATTTTTTAATAAAAGATTTAGAAAATTACAATACACAATCGCACAAATGCTTTAGCAATAATTAATTGTACACCAATACATATTTAAGATAGTTGGTTAAAGGTGATCGAAATTTTAATACAAGAACTGTATTGTTAAGAACGATTTTTTTAAGAATGTTTGAAAACATTTTTTTTCAATTGAATTATGTAGTCAAGTTATAATAAATTTATATTGAATTTCTAATAATTCTAATATGTATAATGCTATGTATAATATCGATGATATTCCAGAAAATCAAATTTGAACATAAATGATTTATTCAATTTATTTTAATTATCCATTGATTGCGTAAATAATAATTAAGCCTAACGTATTAATTATTTTAAATAATAAACAATCATTATTTCGTAGTCTAACCGCAAGAAAATCATACAAACTTTATTTTTTTCAATGATTTATTCACACATCAAGCACTTTTAATGTTTAAAAATTGTTCATGTTCTATTCAAATAAATATTGGGATGTAATGAATTGAAATTCATATCCGACAAAAATGAAAAAAAATTTAACATTTAGATGGCCGAGGTGTTAAGGCGACGGGACAAAGTTACAACAATATAATAGGAAGTTACATCAGAAGTTCAACACCCGGCGTATGTACAAGAGATTTGCGGAAACTCATTTCTTCTTTTTTTTTTTGTACAAAAACTTTGTTTATATTTTTAATTAACTGCAAAATCTTTATATTGGACTTTTATGGCATAAAAAATAATTATATTATTTAATTATTAATTATTTTTTACCAAAATAGCCGATCTGTCTAGAAACTAGTCGATCCGAGCGTTACATCCCAGTCTAGCCACTGGACAGTCAGCCTGTGGAGTGCCAGTGTCGACTCAAGGCGGACTGGACAGAAACAGTACAGCGCCACGACATTTTTCCACACGGGTAACATCTGTATCCTATTGAATGACAAGAACTTTCACTGATAAATTAAAATACGTAATAGTGAACAATAATAATAGAGGAAGTATTAAAGATGAAATAACAAATGTGAGTGGATATAATTATGCAAAAAATAATTAGTATATCGATAATTACTATAATTATTAATTATTAATTTATTAGTCATATATTTAATTAACATAAATGATTTTTAAATTAAATAATTATTTAATTCATCACATCTTTGTTTATTCGTAATAATAATCATTACTAATATAATTATAATTGACTAAATTGAAAAAAAGTGACTAATCCAAGTCAATTTCAAGTTATTCTGTGTGTCTAGCTCGTGAGACTTAAAGACAAAAATTTATGTTTGGAGACAAAATTATTTGATATGGAAAGAACCTGAGAGATTTATAACTCGAAGTTTGTTTGTCTGCAATAATTATGTTCTTTGAAGGAGAATCTATCAATTTTGTCCATTTTTTCCTATCTCCAACAGTTCACTAGATACTCGTAGGAAATGAGAGTTTTAATCTTTTTATAGATAATTGTATATTCCTGTAGTTGTTGAGACCAGAGGGGCCACATTTTTTATTTAAATATCAGTTATTAAAAAATTATAAGTTTTACTGGTCGTAAAATTGTAATCCCTAGCAGATGTCAACTGTTTGGTCCCAACCGATCTGAAAATAGCAGGCCTTGCCAGTAGTAATAAAACCAAGACATAAATAATCCTTCCATGTCTCAAGATATAGCCATAAATGCAAGAGAAGTATGTATATCTTCAATGTCTAGCTGGTGAGACGGAAGCAGACATCATGGTCTTGAAGACATATTTAAGACATTCAAGACAAAATCAAGACCAAATATTTTTACCCGGGAAAGATCGCTTTAAAGATGAACGTAAAAGGAACTAATCAGGAACTAATAATTTGATTAATTAGCATTACTGTAAAAAAAATAAAAACAAACCCTTGCTCTCAATTTTTTCAAATGACCAAACAATGTTGAAATCTGACCAAGGTTAATCCCGTTTGATAACACGTGCACAAAAAGACCCCATTTGCGTGCTTGTAAAGTGTGCTGTGATATGCGCTTTTTGGAAAGACATGTTAAAAACGACTCCGCATGCGTAAATCGGATATAGTTCCTTTTTGCACACCAGTGACTTTTTTGCACAACATTTTTTAACATTCTAGGTACTTTTGCGCTCATACTACCAGCTTCACAAACGTTGTAAAAAGGCCGCTTTTCGCACTCGAATTACGAAGTACGACTTGTTAGAAGTGTTATAAGAAATAAGAACTTTACTGAAATATTGATTAATTATTAAAGAAAAAAAGCAGGTAATATTAGAAGCAGTTTAAGTTCTCGTCTTTCCGTCCAAACTAATTGTGAGTAGAATTGATTACCCTTAATATCTTGTTTAATAACTTAAAGTCTAAATAACTTCTTTTTCTCTTCTAACTTTTAGCCCTCACTTGAAAAAGTAGAAAATTTCAACTCGAGGACAGCGCCTAGTTGAGTCGTGTGGCGCGCAGCGGGGTACTCAAGTTTAAGTAACGTAAGGTTAGCGCTTTGCAGATATCTATCTGTACACTTGCTGGTTGACGATAAAGGGAGATATGCGCAGCAGGGTCACCTAGAAAGGGTTTGAATTATGAAACACGTACGAAATAGCATGGATGCAGAGTTCTCGGAGTGCAGACATAAGGTCTGTGATATTGCCCGAGATAATAATAGATCGCGCGGGTGGGCAAGTGGGAGAGTAATACGAGCAGGGGTACGAACCTCTTCCCCCTCACCCTTATATTATCCCTATCCGAATAAACGAAAGAAGCCGCTCGGCTACCGCCCTTCCACTCGAAGAGTGGAAAGCATTTTTCAATTCAGCGAAACTTTATGATAGGCATCTTCCCTAAGCGCAATGCGGCCAAAGAAACATTTGTACATAAATCTGAAAATTATGACCTCCCCTCCTGACCTCTCCCTCTCCCTCGTCATCAAATCTCCCTTGAAACCCCCATTCAAGCACGGGCACGGCATATGCCTGCCAACGCATAACGGAAAGATAACCGAACGACCCCTCTACACCCACACAAAGGGACAGTTAACACACCCACATCCATATGGAAGTCAGACCACTGGCACTGCGTACAATACTCGTGGTCGCGCATTCGCTTAAAAAAACCTCGTGTGTGAGTGACACTAGGCGGCATGTGCGTGTTTTTCCCATCGTCTCCCTATATTCACAATGCGAGGATAAATCAGAATCAGGCGAAAATAAAAATCACTTTCCAGCATTGTGGCGGATCCGCTGAATGATTCGATTAAGGGCTATCGATGGTCGTTACGGGACGCTTCGGATCGCGAGGTGGGGCGGCTTATCGCGGTCGGAATGGAGTCACTTCTATGGGGGTTTCAACCCTCTCAAGAGATCGACTTCATATTCCCCCGTGGATTTTTATGAGTTTGATCCCAGTATTTACATTTTTTTGTTTTAGTCCTTCTTGATTTTAACCGAAAATCCATGATTTTTTTAAAAAGCTTTCTACTTAATTTATAATTAATATCTAGGAATCGAATAATATCTATAAAATTATTTAAACAACTGTTGAAATTATAAAAATACAACAACACAGAGCTGTTTACTCTGTTAACACTTTTGATCAAGAGCAAAGATTTATCGCCTTTGAATTAATTGGGTCAAACCAAGTTTGGCTGTGTCAACGGATCCACTTCGCATCTGTCCATCCCAGCAGAAGTGGATTTGGAATCGAGAGTGGACAGCGTCCCTCCGTAATCGTTTTCCGTATAAGCGCGAGAGCCGGAGGGTGGCATTCCTACTTGGCATTTCGCTTCCACCGCTTAATACGGAATGGAGCTTGTCACCAAATTGTCGGCTCTAATGATAAATTACGCCCTCGGCACGGGACGCCCCGTGTGAAAGCCGGTGGGAGAATCAAATTGCAATTTGTTATTTATAATTCTGAGTGTCGTTTAATATACTCTCCCGATCCTATCCACCACTTCTCGAATCGAGAAAGGGAGAAGGGTTAGATGCTAACCGAAGGTTGATGAGAACGTAGAAGGTATGATGAGCAAAGGGTTGATACATCGAAATAAAGCTCTATGTGCCTGAAACTTATTACCCCTAAATTATTTCCCGGCTGATTCAAATCTGAACTATTTCTAAAAAAGAAAACTAAAACTAAAAATAAGATTTTTAGACCAATTGATAGGATTCAGAAGCATAAAATCCTGCAGATTCTGCGGCCATGTTTAATTAAAACATGTTTTATTTTTCACTAGACTGAGCTGAGTTTACATTCATCATTCCTCGAACTTAAGAGAATCCAGTTTTATCGATTGAAGAAGTTTAGCCTGGACGCATATAAATAATTTCATTCCGATTTACCCCTTTTTAGTTTTTGGCCCGGGGGCTCGCGATCCAACGAGGATGAAGAGGTCAGGGGTTACGCAGGGTTGAGCGATAAGTTTCGGTCCAATCGATTTCGCCCCCGGTTCGGTTTTCGAACGCCTGTATGCTCAGCCGCCAGGCAAAACGCAAATAAACTCACGACCCCCTTCTCAGTCAGCACCCCTCGTGACTCCACTTTTCAGCAACAACTCTTGAGTGTAGATCGAAGAAAAATATGTTCACTGGGTCACACTACAATTTTCCGCTTAGTGCAACATTTAATTTATTAATTCCATGGAAAAATGTGCAAAATGATAGAATTTCAGGTCGAGAATCTCCACCCGATCCCACCAGACAGGATTTTGCGATTCCGCTTCTTTTATTACCGCGGATACGACCAGGCGATGTGTGGGAGAGGCGGACGGTTACGCGTGCATGCGCGGAAAAATACACGCGTAAAAAGTCCCTTATCGGGTTTGCGCAAGAATAGGATTCGAAGACGCTTCCGAAAGCCATAACCTCTGACTGATCGAACTTAGTCTTTTCCTTAGCTGAGCACGATCATCCTCGTTCTCCCCTTTTTTCGATCAGGAGATCGACGAGTTCTCCGATAATATTTGGCGACGAGAAGGACAGAAAACCGGAGGAGTGGTATTTTTCTGCGAAATTGAATAGTAAAAATGAAATATCTTACCTGTATACCACATCCCTCATATCTTCTAATGCTCAAAGCGTTGAGTTCTTCACGTGCCTCATGTTATCACTGAAATAACATTTCATTAAAATGGAATGCAAAAGGCTGCTATAAAATGAACAAGACTTTCTGTCTTCGAACCATCTAGTAAGCTAAGCTAAGCTAAGCTAAGCTAAGCTAAGCTAAGCTAAGCTAAGCTAAGCTAAGCTAAGCTAACCTAAGCTAAGCTAAGCTAACCTAAGCTAAGCTAAGCTAACCTAAGCTAAGCTAAGCTAAGCTAAGCTGAGCTGAGCTGACAAAAGTTTTTGCTGCCGATTTTTAAAATTAAGAATGATTACGGATTTCAGACATGAAATCCGCATTGAAATTACCGACAAGAAAACGTGCCTTGGTCTCACACGGGGTCTACGCCAGATCACGTATTCGGAGTCCCAAATAAACAGTGTGAGGGTAAGGCAAAGGGGGACGTATGGCTAAAGGCGCATCCCCTGAGCTGTATCGATCGCTGACTTTAAAATTCAAAGAGACCGACAATAGCTTCCCTTTCCGCCCGGCCACTGTACTACAATATCATATTCCGTTCCTTTCGTTTCATTGTCTGGTAAAGCCTGCGCTAATAATAAAAGATTGCTACCCTGGAAGCAATGTTAAAAGAGAGATAGAGAAATATAGAACGCAAGTAGGAGAAAATGAGAAAGGTGGAAGAAGCAAGTTAAGGATGAGGCGGGGGTGACTGGAAAGGAGCCTTCCCAACTTGGGTATTACATCATCCCGATAGCGTTTCATAATACTCCGCTGAAAAGTTACGGATTCTGCCTGAATTTAATATTTCAGGCACGAACTTGCCGATCTCCTTCCTGCTATTTCGACTCTCATTGACTCCCAGAACTATTAATTTCGATTACTGAGGAAAAGCAAGGAGGTTCAAACACAATTTTCAGGTGCAAGTATTCAACAGTGTTTGAAGACCTGACTACATTACATTTTATTAGGGTAATATATGAGGTTTTATATATTTTCCAAAATACAGTGTTGTCTAAATAATTCAGTTTCTTAACCTAATAAGGTTTCATCAGTATTTATTAAACGAAATATAAACTTGAGAATATTTTAATTTCTTAAATCTGAAGTGCGCATGATCATGTGCATCTATATTTTTCTTCCGCAATATTTTTTGTAGAAAAAAATTTGCTTACTTTTGTACTCCAATAATAATACAGGAATATATTATTTAACGTAATTTATAGGCATGTTTTCTGCTAAGCCAGAACGTCATCTAAACAAAATGATTGCCACGAAACGACTGAAGTGATGCTGCCTTGTTAATATCGGATGCCATAAACTAAATTCTACTTCCTTATTCAGATTGTAAAAAATCAACACTTCGCAAGATTATATGTAAATCTTCAAAAATAGTATATGGACATATGTCTGGAACCTTTCACTTTTCAATTAAAAAATAAATGATAAAATTGTTGTAGGTACACCATTGGAAATTTGACTATATTAGTTAAACGTACTTATTAATGATATTCTGTAATTGGACTACGAAAACTACTGTCTTCAAATAGATATTAATGATTTTTAAATATTGAATTCTGTAAAGAAAATGATCTATCGGATCTCATTTTTATTTAAAAACATTTGACTTTCGGTGAACAAAAATTTGAAAATGAAATTAAAATTCTAAAACAAAATTAATTATTGGGTAATTAATTAACATAAATTTTCTTCCAATCATTCAATACGCTTAGCAGGATTTTTTATTTTCTCTTTGCCTTTCTCTCAGCAGAGTCAATATATTTGCACAAGGAGTCTTCGGTGAAAAAGCTAACATCTAGGTTAATCATTATAAGAATTTGAATTTGTAACCAAGAACATAATAATTTCTATTGTATGACGTCATTCGAGATTTGTAAATTAGCAACTTCACGTTGAATAGATTTTAATTTTTTTAAATATTTTTCATAATGCTCAACCGTTATGGAAAAAAAAATATTTACTATAAAATTAGTAGATACGTGTTTGTTCGCAAAGCACATATCCACAGAATGCCAAATAAGAACTACGAGAAGGTATTTATAAACTTTTCCAAGAGTTTTAACTATATTTTAAGGAGTATCAAGGTTATAACGGTCGTTTTTAAATTTGTTACGTAGATGAATTATTTTTTTGAAATAATATTCCTTTGAGAAGCAAATGGGCACATGAATTTTTGATTGGTTCTCCCCTTCATTATGACTTAATTTTTAACTTTTGATAGTTTTTTAACGTTTGCTAGCTTGCTTCTCCAAACAAGCAATTTACATTTTACCATAACAGGCAACATTTTTAAATCGAGGGAAATAATTTAATATAATTTGAACGAACGCGATCCTGTTACAATTAATTTGGAATGCATAATGTGTTTTATAACTTTATCTTGTATCACCATCGTTTTTAAATATGAAAAGTATAAGAAAATGTGGACCGAAACAAGCTAACTTCATTAAAAATCGAACGTTCAAACTTCCATTACCATTGATCTAGAGTATTAATCTATTTATAATCATTTTCACAGTATTACACTATAATAGATACTCCTAAACAAAAATTTCTTCTTAATTTACTAAAATTACCTAAATACCTTTGAGGCACATAAATGTGAAAGGTTCTATATATATGCCCATATAACCCGTGCAGAAATTTCCCCATCTTTCCCTATTTGAAGTTGGGTTCTGAAGGGGCCCCTATCAGAATATCTAGTCTAGAAAAAACTAATGGGGGCCCTATCAGGTTCTAGTGAAGAATTTCATGCTTCGCATAGGCATGGAAAATCTATCTGTATATAGTGAGGCCCCGACAAGAAAATTCCTAAAATCTTATTCTTATTACCTAAAGTATTAATTTGGAGGGTTTTGACGGTTTTAGTATGCGGAAATAGTGTTTTTTGTGTGCATGTAAACGCTTTTTCCCCGAAAACTTGATTTAGGGCACTGTTGAACATTTTATTCAGAAACAGGCACGTATGTGTCAGTTAAAGTTAAAGAGGTTATGTGAAGTACAGCTGTCCACTGCTTCGCCAGAGCTTTCAAGTTTTGTGTTTTTATTTCTTGCTGTAATTTTGTATTGTGTTGGACAATTCTTCTTCTCCACGATGGAAGAGGAAAGGCGCCTGTAAGAGCAAAGATGATTTCGGAGCAAAAAGTTCCGTTTAATGCGAAAAGTCGAAGAAGAATGCGATGAAAGTGAGGTTATGATGTTTGGAGCTGCTCGCTCCGACGACCACGTAGAAGGTAAATAATGTATTAATAATTAAACATATTTTATTTGAACGAATCATTATTCATTATACAGTCAAATAAGTAAATGTACAAAAATTGCGGTACATACAAAAATCAAAATAAATCAATTATAATTAAGCAATTGGCAATTTTTAGTGTACTATTATTATTTCAGCTGCTATTTCCAACACGCGTAATGATTCAACGGGCCAAAATATCAATGAGAAAGTCTTCCTCACGGACTTGAAAAATATTATTCCCAACGCCAAGGACTGGGAAGGAGGATGGAAGCTCCGGGCTGCTGTCAATAATAAGAATAAATAATATTACATGATATTACATTATTATTAATATTAAATCAATTGTAAAATACTCTTAATTTGAATGTTACTGCAGAATATTATTCATCCCAATAACTTAAATCGAACACAGGGGCCCCGCAGGGGCCGTTCTCTTTAATAGGGTTACAGGCGGGCGACCCCCACCAGAACCCTACTAGAAAATCTAATAGGGCCCCCATGGCCAGAGCGTTACGTTCTAGATGGGGGCCCAACTAGTTTTCCACACAAGAGCCCGATTGGAGATAGGGAAAACTAGTCAGGGCCCCACTAGAGCCCTTTCAAAATTTCTGCACGGGAAGTAACAGTTTTGAAAATAATAAAAAAAATGTAGATCACGTAAAATTCTAGATCTTAAAATTTCCCGTAGGTTATTTAACAGTTGGGGCCAGACGGCAGAAGTGAAACTTTACAAAATTATTTTTTTCAAATATGGGCGTGCAGAGAATGACAAGATGGAACCTTTTACCATTTTCTGTTTTTCACCGGATAAGTATTTTTAATAATAAACATGAAAATCTGAAAAAAATTGTCCCCAAATTCAATTACTTTTAAAGAAATAAGTCCTCGTAAGGTGGGAAAATATTATTAGAACTGTTTAAAACTTTGATGTACATACGAAATATACCCTAGCGATGCCTAAAAACTGAGGAAAACACTAAAAATCGCCTATTGTTTAATAATATTTTATAAATAATTGAGACAGATCGGTAACCCTGTTTCTTCAGTCTCGTCGAAAATAAATATTGAGAGAATTTTCGAGTTGAAACAACTTCCAGTGCAGCGGCGCAGCCAAGGGGGGGTGTTAGAACCCCTCCGCCCACGTGACGATCGAACAGGCACATTTACCTAACCGCCTACTTACGGTGCTATACATGTGTAATATTAAGTAAAAATGTTAATAATAAATTTTGTAATAGGAATAATATAATAATATATATATATATATATATATATATATATATATATATATATATATATATATACAGGGGG
>CAKNYM010047859.1:31063-58304 GCA_932195095.1 Andricus curvator
ACAGGGGCGGCGCAGCCAGCATGGATGCCATGGAGAACTCCAGACATGTAAATCTTCAACCATGGAAATTCCATGCATGAAAAACTGGACGGAAAGATAAAAAAATTTACTTTTGCTTCAAAAATATATCTCTTGTTTGGGTTCTGCACTGTTCGTTTTCGATTTCTCTTTTCGGCAATTGCATCGGTGATACCTTGTTTTGTGTACCCTTCACGCACTTCACTAAGTACCTGACCTTTGATGAAGAATTTAAACTTCGAAATTTGCATGGATCGTCACCATGGGCTTGTCAAATTTGGATGTTTATAGTCCTAAATTTATTGTTCTCGAGTTGTCGCTCAACAGGGGCTCCACGCCGAGCCCGTCAGTCTGGGCACGGGATTTCCCCCTATGATTATGGTTATTTCCACTCATTTCGGTCACTTTGACAATATACCTGTGTCACGAGTAGAAACACAATAATTGGCACAAAACTTTGACCTAATTATTACGCCAGAGTTCTCAGTTCTAGATTGCATTTTGCACTGAGAACATCTCTTTTAAAATCACAATGATTGAACGTAAACGAAGCGATTGTCAGACACGAATGTTAGCAAAGGTGAAGAAGTTGAAGGAGGAAAAAGTGATGAAATGATTATAGCTTTAGCTCTTGTAATATTAGTGATAATAAAAATTGTGATTTCGAAAATAGGAGTGAATACGTAAACACTCAAGCGAAGAAGGAAATAGACTGTGATGGAGAAAACCGTAAGTTGACAGTTTTATAATATATTTTTTTTACAATAATTCTTTATTTGAAAATTAAAAAAAAATAGTTATCGATTTATTTACATATTCCACACCGGACTGAGAAACGTCAAACTCTCCTCTCTTCAATTTTTTGTAAACTTGCACAACTTATAAAAAGAAAAAAACATCTCCGATATTTTGCTAAAAAAAGATGTTCAAATATTCATTTTTTATTTTTTTTTTATATTTTCATATATAACTTTTGACAACGTCTTAATTTTTTTGTTGAACTGTCTACCGTTACGGAATTTTCTGTAAGATTCCAGTTTATTCAGGACTAACGCTGCGGAAAATTTCCTGAAACTGGCCCCCTAGCTCTTTACTTGACCGGTTACTTTTAAGGAAAATTCCGTAATACTAATCAGAACCTTTTTTCCAAAATTTTCAAAATTCAATTTCTCAAAATAACCCGATTTATTTTTTTATTCAAATATTCTTTTTTATTCTACTTAAAATTCTACTAAATAATTGTTATGAATAGTCAGAAAAATCATGAATTCTGGCGATTTCTGACGAAAAACTTTCCGATTATCAACATTTCAAATTTGCAGGTATAATTTCTTCCAATTTTCTTCCATCGATAAAAGAAGGAAATAGCAATACCGCTAATAGCATTAGCTCTTTTAATGTTAGCGAGAATAATAATTGTGACATAGAAAATAAGAATAAAATCTTAACCACTACTCAAAAGAAGAAGGGAACTGACTGCGATAACCAAAACCGTAAGTTTAGTCAGTTTTAGAAGAATATATTGGTTCGTATATTAGGTTAATTCCAGACTAAATCGGCTGGATTTTGTATTTTCCGGAAGGAAAATTTTTTTTATTTGATTTTCAAAACCTTGCCTTTTTGCAATTTTTGAGATTTTAAGTTTTTCTTGTTTCAGTTTGTCAAGCTTTTTCACTTTTACAAAGCCGACGAGATAAATGAAGAAAGAATAAAAAAAAGTTTACTGTTATTTTTTTTACTACAAATCAGTAAAATGTTATTTTATTGGGCATAACGATATAATGCATCAAAAACGGCAAAGCTGGTTACTTTTCCTTCGTTTTTCCGCGAAAAAACTAAGACTCAGTTCGTCTCAAATATTTATTAACTATCACTCGTGAAAACTTTAACGGAAAAAAATGTAGCTACATATTTTGAGAAAAAGTCGTGTTGTAATTTGAAAAACATCCAAACAGCTTTACCATTTTGTATTCTTTTTTTATTTTTTTTTCATCGGTTCCAAAGGAGTAAAAAAGCTTGACTAACTAAAACAAGTAAAACCTTAAAATTTCAAAAATTGCAAATAAAGCAAGGATTTGAAAAAAAACTTCTCTTGAAAAACAAAAAATTACAAAAAAGAAAATTTATGGCACGTCGACTATACACGGAAAAACTTTATACGTGAAGAAGTCACGAACTTTTAGCTAGGTTTCGGATACGAGATAAAAAAATGAAACATTAAATCCTTATTTCTATGAGAAATATATGGATAAATTTCGAAGTTTCTTACGAACAGTTCGAATTTCCTTCGAACAGTTCCTGAAAATTTCAGACTGAAATAAAAAGAGGAAAAATTTTATTTGTGCGATTTAATTTTATATTAATTTATAAATTCGCAACTCAGAAGTTTCGAACCCTCAAAGACTGCTGACTCACCAGTTTCTAAACACACTGAAAAAAATGGTTAGTTGTGACAAGAAGCTCTTTATTAGTAGAGATGGTATTAGATGCGACAAGCACTTCGATGGTAAAAGTAACTAGCCAGTTTACTGCGGCAACAAGTCGCCGTTAGTAATCCTACGTAGGTTATATTAGTAGCGATAGTAATTCTAGTGACAACAAATAAAGTAGTCACATTTACCACCAATTTATTTTCCAACAAATAAAAGTAGTAACAGTTACAAGTTTCCCTCCTTGGCGACATTGGCAGAACTGAAACCTGAGCAGTGCTGCCAACATGCGCACCGAAATATCGCGTCATGTTCTCGATCGTCGCCATTTTCATCTTAACCTTTTTGTGAATTGTGCAGTAGTGAAGACCGTGAAGATTATCGCATCGATCTAAATTTTCTAATAGACTTACTACTTCTGCAAGTCTGCACTTTTAAATACACAGGAACTCCAATATAAGGCAGACTGATTTAGTTGTTCCTAGAACTGCTGGCCCACGCAGTTTCTCAGCGAAGAAGCAGTGTCAACAATGCGTGTCCACCCCGCACCATTCATCCAACGAAGATTTAGTGCCACGGCTCTGCGAGGCAACCTCTGAAACTGGCCTGATATTGGAGTTCTTGTGTATCGAAATTACAGTGGTTTTTCATTAACATGCCAATGGGCATGTAGTTGTATTTCGACATGACGTCTTATCAGGATCTGGTCTCTATATGAAGTCCTGAGGACGCTCTGGTGTCCACTATAGAGAAATTGTAGTAAAATTTACTATAATTTCAGTATTGAGAAGTACTAACTTCTCAATAGTCCACGAGTCAGTCATTTTAATATGTAGTACAATTTTCTAGTTTTTCTAATTTTCTACTAATTTAAATAGTAAGGACTACTATTTTAAATAGTAAAACTTACTAATTGTAATAGTAAGGATTACTACTTTCAGTAGTGAGATCAACTAACTTATTTGTAAGACTAACTAATTTAATAGTAAGACGTACTAATTAAAGTGGTCAGGCTTACTACCTGAAAATAGTATGTACCATCGAAAGTTGTCGCGACAACAAGTAAAGTAGTAGGGACAACTACTACCAATCTTGCGAATAAAAGTAGTAGCCCCAACCAGTTAAATAGCAGCGGCATATTTTACAAACTAAAGTAGTTGGCCCTACTACTTTATTAGTTGTCCCAACCAACTATTTTTTTCAGTGCATAAACCAGGAGTGCGTAAACACGCGCAGCCATCGAGGCCAAACAAAATAGGTATTATAAAACTTCTAGCCACTCATCCGACGAGCTCGAGGCACGCATACGAGCGCACACACCCACCGCGCGTTTGGGAGAGTGTGTGTGTGGGCCACGTACAGGCGAACCTACTTTCGAGTTCCCAGATTTGTCGGGCAAGCTCGTTAGTGCTCTGAGAATCTTTTCCCAATCACTCGTAATATTTTTGTAATTATTCACGTAAAAAAAAGTGATGAATCGTTTTAGAATTTTCACATCGAGTTCGTCAATCTTTCTCAAAGTTCGCAGGTTATTTACGAAAATACATAAATATCCGATGAATTTTTCTCATATCCGAGACCTAGCTACTAGTTCGTGACTTTTTTACGGATACATTTTTTCCGTGTATTAGTACCTATCATTGCTGCAAATTTCTGAAAAAACTTGGGGCTTTTGAGAATTTTTTTTCTTTTTTTCAAAAATTAAAAATAACTTCACCATTTTGTATTTTTCTTGCGAATTTTGAAAGAGTGCAAAAAACTGGATAAAATGAAATAAGAAAAACCTTGAAACCTCGTAAATTGCAACAATGGCAGCGTTTTTAAACTAAATTTAAAGTAATTTAAAGTAATTTTGCATCGTTTTCAAAATTTCCTAACAATTGAGATTTTCCATAATCTTTTTTTATATTTTCATAAACATTTCAAAAATCGCGCAAAAAATCAATGAACTTTGAGGAATATTTTGTAGCAAGCTATATTTTATAAAAAATTTCTAATTTCTTATTTATTACGATATTATCAGTTGTCAACAATTGTTTAGTTTCGTTAACCTTATTTTTTTGATATTCATGTAATTTACTTAGAATTCACAAATCGCAATTGCCTTATTTGTGCAGGTGGTGGTGAAAACTTATTTAAGATCCACAATGGGGCAAAAGCGGCTAAATAATCTGGCGATATTACATATTCGCCAAGATTGTTTCGGATAAATTAGATTTAAATAAAATTATAAACGCATTTATTTGTAGGAATGATGTACGAAGAACCATCTCTTTAAATTAAACAAAAACTAAAATTTACCCCCCCCCCCCCCTTCCACTTTCACCCCTTTTACGAACTCCAAACTCCAGACATGCAAAATATGGGCTGCGCCGGCCCTGTATATATATATATATATATATATATATATATATATATAACATAAAATATATATGATATAATAAAATACAATAATTCGTTTCAAACCCTTGATTCTTCTTTAATCGGTCTGAAATGAACGAGCGCGCTTTTGGGGGCCGTCCATATATACCACGCGGACAATTTTTTATAAGTTTGTCCCCCCGCCCATGTGGACAAACGTGGACTTTTTACGACCCCTCCCCCTGACTTATCTGTGCACGTGGACTTATTCCATATTCTATGAAAATTTAGGTATTCGTGGTATTCAAAAGCAAGGAAGCCAAAAGGAGCGCTGAATTATCTGAAAATTCGGTTTTTCTTGAAAACAAAAGCTTAATGATACAAGGAATGAAATCCAAACAAAAAGTAGTGCAAATTTTCTATTTTAGCATGTTTTTTCTTAGAAGAAATCCACAGGTGCAGGAGAACATGCGTCCACGTGGATTTTGGCTAGAACCCCGGCATCCCTCGTGAACAATCGTGGACTTTTGCCCCCCCTCCCACCAATAACTGTCTGCGTGGAATATGGCTGGCCTCTTATATAGAACTAAATGGCTCTAATATGGTCTTCATTAATGGATAATTGAAAATATGTTAGAAAAGCTTAATGGATGTGCATGATAATTTAGCATTTTCATGATTTTCAAACAATTTTTTTCACGAAAATGATAAATATGACATTTATCAATTTTATATCTTAAATTATCCTAATTTTTCCCTGTAAGTAGTAACGTACTTTCCGTTCAGCCTTTCAAACCCCTCCCCTTATGATATCCTGGCTACGCCACTGTTCCAGTGAGATATTTCTTCCTCGCTATTGGAGGGAGATTTCTGGAAATCTCTAGATCGATTCATTGAAAAGTGACGGAAATATGCATTTTACAAGAAAGGATGTAACGCCGCCATCACCATCGGGCAGCGTGCTCGCCGTTGACGGCGTCGGATGCTTTCTTGTAAAATGCATATTTCCGCTAATTTTCAATGAATCGATCTGAAAATTTCCAAAAATCTCCCTCAATACTTTTTGTTGATGAGACTGAAAAAACGGGGTTACCGATCTCTCTCAATTTGAAATTAAATATTATTAAACAATCCCGTGTAGAAATGGTAACAGGGATCCGACCGGGAGCCGGCCGGATAGCGCGAGTTTAAACCGGGCGCCGGCCAGGGATACTGGCCGGGATCCGGCTAAAAACGTCACGGTAAACTGGTCGGATTCCGGCTTTCATACCGGCCGGGATCCGGTCGGGTAATCCGGCCACAGAGCGGTTAAAAAATGTTGCTTCTGGCGAGAAGTTGGTAACTTGTTTTGTCTTTTAAGGCTCATCGTAAAGAATACGATGAACTTTAAATGACAAATCAAGTTAATAAATTCTCGTGAAAAAATTGGAGTAGAGTTTCAATAATTGATGCTAGAATCTCCTAGCAATTGTTTTATTTTGGAAACCACGTGGCGATTTGAGGTTAGGCAGGCAGAAAGGAAAAAATGAATACACAACACTATACTTTAATTTAAAATACTAATTATCCGCGCAGTAAGTGGGGTTTTCAAACTGATTACTGAAATAAGATTGATTTTAATTACGGATCGCGATTTTATTTGCGAACTTCGAGGACACGACACGTGCATTCTCGTTCGAGGTTCGAAACTGAAACTTACAAGTGTCTACGCCGACGCCAGCGCAGAAGGCGTCAGACATCGCGGTAAATTTGAAAGGGTACAGACTAAAAATTGTCTGAAAAGAGAGAAAATTATAAAAATTGTAATAAATCTGCTGTTGCACATTGCAGAATCGATAACAGTTTTATTTAATAAGTTAAACAATTAAAAATAATGTAGGGATTATCCTAACTTCAAAATATATATATATATATATATATATATATATATATATATATATATAAAATAATTAACTGACCTAAAAAAGCTAGTTTCTGTTTTACTGATCTAATAAATCTTTACATTACACTTTTCAAATAATATTTCATCTAGTATCCGTAAGTACGTCTTTGATAATGTCACGGCTCTTAAAAAATGTGTAATTTCTACAAAAAAAGTATCCTGACCAGTGCCCGGTCGGCTCCCGACCATGAAATCTAACCAGGGTTGTCCCGGCCTGTAACCGGCCGGCTCCCGACTAGGTGATTCGAGAAAAATGTAGCCCGGCCGGCTCCCGACCGGTTCCTGGCCATGAAACCCAACCAGGGGTGCCCCGGCCGGGATCCGACGAGAAAACTCGTTGTAGTAGGGTCAACCGGGGCAATTTCTGCACATAGGAGATTTTTATTTTTTACTTCAGTTTTTAGGCATCGCTAGGATATTTTTCGTGCGTAGATCAATGTATCAAGCAGTTCTAATAATATTTTCCCAACCTACGACGATTTATTCCTTAAAAAGTAATTGAATTTGGGAACAACATTTTTTCCGTTTTTCAAGTTTATTATGAAAAATACTCATTCGATGTAAAAACACAAAAGAGAAAATCGTCACGAGTTTTCAGAAGATCGCATACAAGAGAGTGGAGAGAGAGAGAGAGAGAGAGAGAGAGAGACCATATCCTTGCTTAGCGTGGCTGTGGCGGGGATATCAAAGAGAAGTCTTCAGAGCAATTGCGAATCGCAGCACAAAAGGGACACTCGAATAGAGAGAGAAAATATAGACAGTGCGTAACAGAGAGACAGAGAGATTTCTCGATGCAGACCCTGTTCGGTCGTACGCGTGGTCGTGCGTTCGGTCGTGTTTTTTTCAATTCACTTCCGCCCAAAAGAAGTTTCACTTCAACAACATTAATTTAAATAAGAGAAAATAGGCAACAAACTGAAATGTTGATAAAATAAGTATATTTACCCTATCACTTTCCAGTTGTTATGCTTCCAGAATCGCCAGAAATTACCTGGGGGCTTCTTCTATTGAGTCTTTCTATGCTGCTGCCGTCGCACATATTTTGAGGGAGCGCTTCGACGTAATCAGGTTTGATAAAAGGGAGGTCGATATAAGTACACAAGCTGCGAGATAACCGGGTAAAGAACAAATTCAAAGAGAAAGCCCATTTGATTCGACTCGAGATCCTTACATCTTTAAATTCGAATCTGATACTTGCCATCGTTCACTTACTACCATTTTTACATTCTCATTCATGAAAGTATAATGTAATCGTCCAAAATTTCGATCTCTAGTTTTCAACAGATCTTTATGTTTCGGCACTCACAGAGTCCGCAAATCATACAATTTTGTCGACGTCTGTTTGTATGTCTGTGTTTTGTTACCTGAATATTGTACCAAGGCTAACTTTTGAAGGATTTGTCCAATCGAGTCAGCCTTCGATACACTTTTTAGGGTCCCAAAATAAAGGTAAAAATTGTTAAACAGACATTTCGTACCAAAATAAACAAAATTTAGAGTATTCTCAAAATTTGGAAAAAATTTGTTAAGAGTTTTAAAAATTTTTGTTACAATTTCTGATAAATGATAAAAAGACATGCATATTATACTGATGGCATTTTTATTTTCGATAAAAATTTAAAAAGTTGAATGCTTTTCAACATTTTGAAAATTTTCAAAAAATAGAAAAAAAACTATTTTTCGACAGATAAAGAAATTTCAATCCATTTATTTCTACTACACTGTGAAAAAAGCTTTGGTGATATTTACAATCAGTTAGTAATTATACGCGCAGTGTATTTTCAAATTACAATGTATAACCTGATTAATTTACGATACTCCAGTACTTATTTGCAATCTAATGTGATTTAACTTCAGGAAACAATGTGAAAATAGATCGAAGGTTGTTCTATTTGCAGTCGACTGTAAAATTACTACGCAGGATGATGGAAATTATTCGATCGGCGTGGGACATAGTAAGTTTACGTAAGGTGATAAATTTACTTGGGACTTTAACTCTAGGAAAGTATATGTAAACTTGGACGATGTGTGCTTTTCTATCGCGAGGGAGTAAGTCCGCACGGACGAACGCCGCATAATTATGTGCAGGACGTAAATTTGGACCATTCGGGACTAGCGAGTGTAAATCGTGCCAAACGATGAGTTCCGGAGACGCCCGAACGGCCTAATACCAATACCTAATACCACATTTGTCAAGTGGTTATATTCCGTTTAATCCCTTAAATATACAGAAAATAGCTTTAAAATATTTTTACCTCTGTGAAAAGTTGCGTGAATAGTTAGCAAAATGGCCACAGGTTAGAGAAAACGTGCAAAATCAGAGAAAAGTCAGGGAAATTTGTTAATCAGGGGACGTTAGGAGTAAGTCATAACGAGATTTTGGACAGTGGCTCATCTTATATTTTGTGTGTTGATTTACGACCCGTACGTAATTTCACGGTCGACGACGGGAAATTTACGTCCTGCATGTATTCCTTTACGGCGGACGCAGGTTGAGAAGAAAAATATGTGTTTTTACAGATTTCTGCTTATTACTATGTGCCACACCGATCGAATTATTTCCACCGTCGCAGGATGTAAATTTACACGAACTTTTTTTACAGTGTAGATATCAAATATACTTGGAAACTATCTCAATGAAATTTGTTGATTAAACCAAAATTCAAAAAGTTAAATCATTTTCCAAATTATACAATTTTTGTTTTTAAGAGATCCGTAAGCTTTAATCTCGATTTTGTCTACATTCTTTTATTTTTTAAAGTGAACCATCTGTATAACCTAATTGTCGAGTGCAAAGAGCGAGTTTCACAATGAGAATGTAATCTTCAAAGCCGCAGGTGCTTTGAGAACCGTCTTTAAAAACAAATTGAAAAATAATTGCAGTTCCAATTTATGACTTTGGTCCATCAGGAGTTTAAATCACAGTTTTCGATTTGAGTTACAATATTTATGATATTTGAAAAAATATAGTCGAAATGCACGCATTAAACGTACGAAAATGAGCGCGAGAGCGCACCCGCGCGCCCTAGCCCCTCATGCAGTGGGCATATTTTTTCTATTGGGACGTCCCAATGAAGAACATTTCGCGAGTACGCACTAAAAGCAATCCTCAAAACGGCAGGTGATATTTTGAACCTTAACATTTAAAAGAATGAAGCAGGCGGTCGAGTGCCTAATGTCTAGGGCTAGGCAAAATCAACAAAACCTGCAAATGCTCAGAAAAGGTTACATTTCATATATGTGTGAAAAGTTCATAATATACACTGAAATCGCGAAAATATAAGTCGTAATTTGATAATCTTTAAAAAATTGCAATCAATTCAAATTATTTATAATTTTATATTTCTAATAAAAATGTAGTTTAATTATATTCGAATTATTTGTTTATATAACATTTAAATGAAGTAAAATAATTTATTTCATCGACTTTTTTTATGGTTTATCTATTTTGTTGAGCTTGAACTTATGGGCAAGTTTTTTTCGCCTAATTCCAATTGCGTATGTAGAGTAATGGTTAGGACTCCCGACTGATAATGCGTTAAATTTAAGTTAAATATATAATATTTATGTTAATTTGAAGTAACTCAATTATAATCTTCAGGCAAAATACTCGCAATCTATGAATATTTATTTTTTAATAACTTCTTTCTCGCATCACTAGAGTACAGCAAAGCGGGGTGACCAAAATTAATTCTAAAATTGAATTAAAATTCAGGTTTTCGAAATTATAATTTTATTTGAACGTAAAGTTATCGTGAGAGCATGTATTAATAATAAAGATGCATTCCAAAAACATATAAATGATTAAACATTTTTAAAATTAACTCCGGCATTTTAGTATGCCAGTGTTACGCCAATACTGCCCTACAAATAAAAATAGCCATAACTGCATTTCGGATAAGTCATCTGTCACTTTTACGAATCTTTAAAATTGAATTCATATAGCCCTTATTCTCGTAGTTTTTGTGGACATCCATTATGTATATCGTATTACAAAACAGATATTCAATAAACACCATCAGAATCCAGGACATTTGAGTTTAGTTTAAAAGATTCGTAAAAGTGACAGATGACTTATCCGAACTGTAGTTGCGGCTATTTTCATTGGGAGGGCAGAGTAGTGGCAGACAGTACTGCGCTAGCGTCGGCATATCAGTACCGCCAAGAATTACATGCTAGTGCGGCACAGTACTGGCCCAGCACAGCCAGCCAGTACTGGAACTCCGGCAGCCTGTGCTGGGCCAGTAATGTGCCGGTCGTGTAATTCCACCTGGGTAGTATATAAACTGAAAATTCTTTTAAATGGTATTCGGCTGACTGTCTGACTGTTGCAAACGCCTATGACATATATTTTATCTTACGTTCGCTTTCATTATTGAATTTGAAAAATTCTGATCCTTTAATTGATTATAACCCATTTTATTCTAAGAGTAAATGAGAGACAGAGTCAACACGAGATTTAAAGGTAAAATAATATTTTTCCGATGCTTTTCGGTTGTGTGATATTTTAATGTCTCCATACTGCAGTAGCACTGCAGTATAACCTATTGCACTACACTCATCCCTCGCTAGAGCGCCACCTGCTACAGCGCCAGCTTCACGCTTGACTGCTTCTGTCTCCCCCACCCCCCTGAACTTCCATTGAGAGCCGATACGCTCGGACAGTCAATGCTGTATTAGAAGTTGTTTAAAACGCGCCTCTCTGGGCACATACTGTTCCGAGGTGAGAGACTATATATGCGGTCCAAAGTGTTGACATGAAAAAACTCCCTCGTTACTGGGCCGACTGACCAGAGGCCGGCGATCTAGCAAATTTGTCTTTACTAAAGTGGGCTTAGAATCACTGTTTTGAATTTAATCACAACCAGTGATAACCCACGACTGCATCCGACGTTATTACGCATACGAGTGCTAAAGATATAATAGTTTTGATAAATTATAAGTATAATAAATTTAGAACCAAGTCCTTTTCGTCCCAATTTTTGCCGATCTAATGTTTCGAATTTCCATATGTATTCACTCTTCCTACTCTTATTCAGTTTCATGTGCAAATATAATTTATAGCTCTATTCCCTCTCCTTCACCTATATACAAGAGATGTGGCACACCTGAACCAAAATTAAACGTTTAGAGGGATACGAAATGAAATATTTAGCGATCCGGGGGTTTATCCCGTCCCGAGGGTCGACAAGCATCCACACCCTCGCGTAACGTGGTGGTACTTTGTCGGCAAAAGTCCGAAGTCGAAGAGTTAGGGGTCGCCACCACGTGCTCCAATACAGGTTGCATTATGATGTTGAATGCAGAGTGGCCCGCAGTCGATGGCTTTTATTTCGTTTCCTTTCGTTTCATCCCTTTTGCATTCCACTTTACCCTTGTCTTTATATATTTTTGAGTGAAACACTCGACAATTGTTTTAATTACATTTTCATCATGCCCAATACAGATTAATCGACTTTGATTTGAATATAAAAAGGTGTTACAGAGAATATTCTAAGGAAAATTTACAATTATTACAAGTCAACGTTGACAATAAGAAGATTGCAAAAATTGAAAACTTTTATGTTCAAGACTTAAACCTCTTGAATTTCATCAATTATGAATTGTAAACCTTAAGAATAGTAAATCCACAAGCATATGGTTTAAAATTACATATGCACTCAATTGCGAATTAGATCAATTTTACAGTATGTATAAGAACACCCGAATTACCAGAATACCTATTGTAAATCAAAACGAATGTCTAAAATGGTTACCCCTCAAAATTGTTGAACTTAAATTCCGAAAAAGAATGGACTTGATTCGAAATAACTTTAAATATTTGTTTTTACTGTACAAGATGCAGTTTCTACATTATTATAGTTTTCTGAAATCGTATATAAAATAAAAACTATAATTTATCATGATTAAAAATCTGTAAAATTACATCCCATAAGACAGAAAACACTGGGGTTTCTATTAGAATCCATTATATTAGAACCCAAGGTAGCTGCAACAAAGAAGGAACCATGTTCTATGTGATTTCCCTATATAAAATTAAAACTGCAACAAAAAGTAACCTCCAGTTTTTACTGTGAATGTAAACCCGAATGAACATTAAACATTAAACTTTCTTTAATATTATCAAAAACATCTTGAATTATATTCTTTTTCCATAATCAATTTACATAATAGAAAACTTGGACGATAAATTAAACATAGAAAAATAGATTTATATTCAACCCCACTATTAAGTTATCTTAAGTAGCGAAATCGTCTCACCCTCACTTCTTTTTTACTGATTATGATCAGGTGACTCGCAAAAATTCCGATATAATATCAAACATGGCAAAACTTTGTCAATGGTAACTCCCATTCAAAAAATCGTTAGATATACAAAATAAATGGAACGCTTTGGTTTCCAGATGAGCGATCTATCCGGCGGGGACGATTAAAAAAGTGCCAGTCACCCATTCTGCGATTGAGATCGCGAAGGTTCGCAGGAGCGCGAGTATTTCTTCGTGAGATTAGATGGATCGGTCGACTGTTTCTGCAAAGGGAGCAAGCGATCGCTGAATAGGTCGGATTGAAACGTCAACCCTCTGAATGGCGGCTTGAAAGAAACACATTAGCGCAATGTGAAGGGTTACTTGAAAATAAACTCAATACCAAGAGAACCCCGCTGCCTGTAACTACTTATGCGCGTACGCGATCCTCAATATACGCGCCAAAGCGTCAATGGCGTTCCATTATTGTCCGAATGCACAACCTGCATGAGAGAAACAGACGATGAGATTCTGTTCTATGTGATATTATGGAAGGATAAAAAATTACACAGATGAACCTGCTTATCGATAAATGAATCTGCAAAGACGCAACATCCTACAAGCGCTTCCTATCGATATAGCCTGGATTGACTACAGTCTACACAAAAGTTTTCGATTCAACCTGCAATAGACTCATCATCTGTCTGTTGAAAATCCTAAAGGTTCATCCACACATCGTGAGTTGCATAGCGGGATTGATGCCGCTTTGGAAAACCAGATTTACTATCTCATCTGGAAAACATTGTGTGACAACTGACGTCACCTTTCAGAGCGGTGTTTTTCAGGGCGACACCATGAGCCTCTCCTCGTTTGCTTCACATTATTGTCACTATCTCTCGCACTTCGCCATTCCAAAGGGTACTTCTGCGGCAAACCCGGATATCGAAAGCATGATGTCACTCATGTATTTCACATGGATGACCTTAAGAGCTATGCTAAAAATAAAGAGCAACTAGAAATAGCTCTAGGGATTGTCGACAAATGCACTCGAACGATTGGAATGAAGTTTGGGTTAGAAAAATGCGCCAAGGTTAATTTGAAGTGAGGAAAACTTAATGGCTCCCCGAAGACCCTGAGCTCGTCAACAGAAGAGCTATACGACACCTTGGCGCTGGAAAAACCTATACATACCTGGGCGTGCCACAGAGCTGCATTCAGGACGTGACATCTATAAAAGATACTCTCTTATGCAGATAGAAACGTCTTATCCGACGGATTTGGTCTTCCGAACTGTCGGCGAGGAACACAGTATCTGCAACGAACATGCTTGCCGTCCCGGTAATACTCTATTCATTTGGAGTGGTTTCATAGACAAAGGACGAGCTCAGATCCATCGATATCGGGTGACTCAGAGTTATGCACATGAACAGAAGCATACACCTTAAGTCGTCTGTTCCGCGACTTTACATCTCACGCCATCAAGGTGGTCGCGGAATACTAAATCTCAAATGTATTTACAACAGGATCATTCTGGGTGCAGCACATGTAGTCGCAAATAGACGAGACCCTCTTCTTGAAATGGTCAGTGAACACGAAGGAATGGGCAAAGAAGCGTTTCTGTACGAAGCAGCGGAGAAGACTCCTAAAACACTTGTTCGGGAATTTGAAAATCAATTTTTTTAAAATTTCCAAAAATCGATTAAAAACTTGAATAACTTGAATAAATTAAGACCTAGAGCAACAAAAACTCTGTATGTATATATATATATATATATGTGTGTATATATATATATATATATATATATATATATATATATTGAGGTTGCTAATTATGAATTTGAGGCGGAAAAATTCAAAATGGCGGACCAAAAATGTTTAACATTTATCAAATAAAAAAAAAATAAAATAAATGATTATTATTTAGCATGCATATTCCTTAAGGCATAAGAAGTTAATAAAAAATAATGTTGACCCGGGGTGAAGGGTGAAAGCACCCTTAAATCGTGGAAAACGCCCCCAAAAAATGGGTTTTGAGGATTATTTCGAAAATGGTGCAACGGTGGAAAATGAATTTATGCAGACAACTTGAAAATAAAATATGCATAGGAAATTATGGTATTCACTTTTTTTTTCGGCCATACTTTTCGAGATATCCACCCTGGGAGTAGGGGGTGAGATTGCCAGCGCGGGTCTCACGCTCCTGTCGTAGCTCATATCTCCGAATGAGATGGATTTTCGATAAAAATGCATTGACCTTAAGTTACAGAACGGAAAATTCTGCATAATTTCAGTAACATGCACTTTTATCCAGAAACGACGCCATTTCGAGAGATGAGCTACGAAAGAAGCGTACGGCCCGCGCTGTACAACTCACCCCCTACTCCCAGGGTGAATATCTCGTAAAATATGGCCGACAATGGAAACGTGAATACCATAATTTCTTATGCATATCTTATGTACAAGTTGTCTGCAATAATTCATTTTTCACCGATGCACCATTTTCGAAATAATCCTCAAAAACCACTTTTTGGGGGTGTTTTCCACGATTTAAGGGTGTTTTCACCTTTCACCTCGGATCAAAATTATTTTTTATTAGCTTCTTATGCCTGAAGGAATATTCATGCTAAATATTAATCTTTTTTTTTTAAGTTTATAAATGTTAAAAAATTTTGGTCCACCATTTTGAATTTTTTCCCCTCAAATTCATAATCAGCAACCCCAATATATATATATATATATATATATATATATATATATATATACAGTGTTTTTGTTGCTCTAGGACTTAATTTATTCAAGTTATTCAAGTTTTTAATCGATTTTTGGAAATTTAAAAAAAATGGATTTTCAAATTCCCAAACAAAATTTTTTGTTTAACTTTTTACTACGCATATTTAGTTGTACAATGCAAAAGGTTTCATTAAAATCAGTGTAAAGTACCCGGGTTGATAGCTTTTTGATTCTTAACGTCTAACGTGACTACTCTATTGATAAATATTACTATTCAGACCTTCAGCTCTTACCTTTAACGTTTAGACTATTTTCTCCAAAAACTCGTATGCACTTGCAGTCTGATGTCAAGAACTATGCTAACCTTCCTGGCATTTTCACCTATCCTAGCATGATACACTTGAAAACTATTGATATTCACACCTCTGTAACTTGGAATTTGAATGGAAGCTTCTAATGTGTCCCCTAAGGGTTTACTTTTTTTTTTGTATCTCTTCCCTATTCCTTTACACATCCCCCACACACTTACTTGGTGGTGGAAGGGGGACCTACAGTTTAAGGTGGGTTCCGAACCACCAAAAACAACAGCTTTAAGTACTTAGAGAACTTTTTTCTCAAGAGGTACTGATCCCACGACTCTCCGGAGATGAACAACTCCCTTGCTAGGCAAGTGTTCACCGCATGGGCCCCGAACCCGCAAGCCGACAGAGTGGGTCCAAAGCCTACGCCTTAACCCCCAAGACCATCGTCCCACTCCACCTTTGTAACTTAATTTTACGTTTAGATTATTTTCTCCAAAAACGCGTGTGCAATTGCAGTCCCATATCTGCTAACCTTCCTGACGGCTGACATTTCCACCTAGCCTAGCATTGCCGCGAAATATTTGAGTCGTTCTTTGATTCTATTATATCAATTTTTAGTTGCCATTTTCAGCTGCGCAAATCGGGGCCGTCTGAACCGTTTCACTTGGAATGAATCATATTGCGTAATACATTCGACTGAATACTCGCGCACTCGGCCCTTCCGAGGCGAGAGTCGCAACCGTGTCTCGCCCCTTGAGCTGAGAAATTGCGTGGGCCAGCCGTTCTAGGAATATCGGGTGTATTTATCTGCATTATTGTCGATAGTATTTATTGATTTCAAATCAACCCGCGCTTTTCGGCACATGCACAGTGGAAAAAGTTGCTTGGATCAAGCGCAGCGATACAAGACCGGGGAGCCAATGAACATCGCTTGAAAAAAAATCCTGCCCACTCGCAGTAGAGGTGGGGTCCCCTCCAGCCTCGAAAATAAAGAATCCTTACGTTTGAAGGACGCGGAAATACGGGAGACTTCACTGTATCTAGTTGTCCAACTCATGCGGAAATTGCGCACATCCAAAGGCACAATGCGGCACTAACAGTGCTGTATTACGATCTTTATCACTCTTACGGCATTATCCCTGATACCGCTCTACCAAACGATCCTAGGGAAATAGAGTCAATTGTCGAAAATTAGAAGTGCCGCGTATACTGGAACTTCATATTCTCGACAACTGTATTTGCAGCGCACTCGAGGCCTGACATAGTTCTCCTTAACTTCGAGAAATGAACCTTGTTCGTTATCGAATTTTCGGCACCAGCCGACAAGAACATCACAGCCAAAGAGAACGCAAAGAAAGAGAGGTATAAAGACCTTATAAGGGATTTGCGACGGTTATACCCGGAATATTCTGTTAAGGGCATGCGACAGACATAAACATTACCGACCGCACATTTTCAATTTTCTGAATTTTTTTGTTAATCTAAGAACTTGTTTTGTAAATAAAATATTGGGCTGAAACTTTGAAAAATGTATGAGAAGATAATAAACTACGTTTACGTACTTTATTTGAGGAAGAATTTCACAAAAAATTATTTTCGAAGAAATTATAGCTGGGTGCATTTTTTGAACCTAAGAACTTTTTTTATAAGTGAAATATCGGCTTCAAACTTTGAGAAAGGCAAGAGCCGACAGTAAAGTACGTTTGTGTACATTATTTGAGTATGAAAGATGCAACAAGAAAAATTCCAACTAAATGTCAACTCCGGTCGCCAGTTCGGTCGGTATTCGCATGGGCACGAAAATGCGAAGTCTAGGTTAACGAGGCCAATAACGATTCCAATACTTACATAATTCAACATTGAAACAACATATTTCACTCAACTTTTATGCTGGACACAACTTTAAAACAATATTATTTCATTCATTATATTCATTATTAATAACAACGGTCGAAGAAAAATTTCAAAGTGTGGATAATATTCCATTCACTGAACATAGATAATTTAATCAAGGTCAATCACGTTCTGGAATATCATGGGTTATTTAAACTACATACAAAGGAAATTTGGAGAGGCTCCGAGACAACTTATAGGAAATTGGATACGCACCAATAGAACTTTAGTTAATCTGAAGGAGCAACGCACTTTCCTAATCAGATGTAAAAACGAAAACTTTGATTCAAGCACATATTCAACATCAGACAAACAAATGTAATATACATAATTTAAATTATAAAATTAATTCCAAAATTTGAAAAAACTAAGTTAATTTTTCAGAAAAAATGTTTAAATTATGAAATCAACAATTTAATCAGAAACATAAAAGATTTAGGACATTTATCGAATCATTTAAAATTCCGTTTATCAAACACTGTAAAAGACATTTCAATTCAAACTTTTTTCAACTTGCAAGATTTGACAAACAACTAAATTTGGCTCACTCCAAAAATAAAGTTGTTTCTCTTGAAAAATAACCAAAAATTGAAATCACTTGGATAATTTAACAAATATCACTACAGGTAAATTTAAAATATTTTTTTGTTCACAATTTTTTTGTTCATTATAAATGTTTTTCGGTTTATTACATCTATGTATATTATCTTAATTTAGGTTATGTATTACCTTGAAGAAGGCCTGCAACAAGGTCGAAAACGTACGTTGGTTTAAATTAAAATTGACGAATAAAGCATGATTCTTGACAATTGAATCTACTATTATTATTTTTACTGGACCGTATGACCAAAATAATAAATTCTTATATGAATTGACTTTATTAACAATATTATTGTAAGAAAACTGCATCATCTATCTTTGAGAGCGTGGACCCCACATTTCGGATGTAGAGTAGACAGCTGATAGAGCCTCGTTTAGTGGCCGCCAGACTTCGCATTTTCATGTCCATCGCGAATACCGACCGAACTGGCGACCGGAGTTGACATTTAGTTGGAATTTTCCTTTTGGCATCTTTTATACTCAAATGATGTACATAAACGTACTTCACTGTCGGCTCTTGCATTTCTCGAAGTATGAAGCCCATATTTCACTTATAAAAAAGTGCTTAGGTTCAAAAAATGCACCCAATTATGATTTCTTCAAAAATAAGTTTTTGCGAAATTCCTCCTCAAATAAAGTACGTAAACGTAGTTTATTGTCTTCCCGTACATTTTCCAAAGTTTCAGCCCGATTTTTTATTTACAAAAAAAGTTCTTAGATTCAAAAAATAATTCGGAAAATTGAAAAAGTGAGGTCGGTAATGTAGGTATTTATGTCTGTCACATACCCTTAAGCTAATCGTCTTGATCATCGACGCTCTTGGAGGCGCCAAGGTTTCACTGGTTAATAGCCTGAAAAGCATCCCTGCGTGTCAACAAAATACTAATACACTTGCGGGGAAAATGCAGAAGGCGGTCGTCCTTGGGTCGCTCCGTGTACTCAGGGAGCACGAGACTTCTGCCTGATTGTCGTATTGAGTCCATCGCAGACTGTAACCACCTATCTTACGGTCATGAGATGTGGTTGCAGCTGAAATGTTACCACGATTTCGCCGGGAGCGTGTGCAATTTCGTAGAATGGCACCCGCTCCCGGTAAAGTCCTGCAGTTGTTATTATGACAAGCTTTTATAAATATATATATATATATATATTTTCCTGTCAATGGCCAGGATTGACTACCGGAAAGCTTTCGATTTTCGATTCAACCTCTCATAGACTTATTTATCATCTGTGTGTTGGAAAGCTGGAAGGTACATCCACGCATAGTGAGATGCATAGAGAGATTGATGCCTCTTTGGAAAACTAAGGTCACACATGTATTCTATATGGATGACCTGAAGGTCTATGCCTCCGGTAAAAGCAAACTTCAAACTACTATAAATATCGTCAAGAACTACACAGGAGAGATTGGGATGGACTTTGGTTTGGACAAGTGTGCCAAAATTAATCTGAAGAAAGAAAAGATTACTGGCGTTCCCAATGACCCTGAGCTTGTGGATATAAGTGTTATTAGACATCTTAATACTGGAGAGACCTATACATACCTGGGCGTGCCTCAAAGCCGCATTCAGGACGTAACATCAGTGAAGGATTCTCTCCGAAGCACATACAAGCATCTTCTTCGACAGATTTGGTCTTCCAATCTGTCGGCGTTGAACAAGGTATCTGCGACTAACATGCTTGCCGTCCCCGTCCTACTCTACTCGTTTGAGTTGGTTCAATGGACGAAGAACGAGCTTCAATTCCTCAGTTCCACGATTATACATTTCACGCCGTCAATGCGGACGCGGACTTCTGAATTTCCAGTGTCTTCATAACCGAATTGTTCTAAGTACAGCTTACATCGTTGCGAATGGCAGAGATCCTCTCCTAAAAATGGTCAGGAACCACGAGATGATTGGCGAAGGAGCGTTCCTTTACAAAGCCGCGGAGCAAGCGGCCGAGACCCTTGGCCTGAATTTTAACATCAGAAGTGAGGAAAGTACATTACTCCATCTAGATGCTTCACATCTAAAAGCCGAAGTAAAGAAAGCAGAGTTTGGAAAATTTCAGCAACAGCTACTCGACAAGAAAATGCACGGAAACTTTCACAGAAATGTAGAAAAATAGTCCTTGTCGAAGGAGAAAACTTTTGCTTTCCTCAAATCATCAGGGCTTAATTCAGGTAAAGAGGGTTTTATTTTCGCATGCCAGGACGGTGTCATTTCCACCTTAGCATACCGTGACCGCATTTTATGTCAAGAAGTTCCCAGTGATAGGTGCAGAGCGTGTCATGCACACGCTGAGTACCTAAAACACATACTATCAGGGTGTCCGACCCACGCAGGAACTACGTATATCTATAGACATAATGCGGCCCTAAGAGTGCTTTATTACTATCTTTGTCGCTCTTACGGTGTTGGTCGCGACCCTGCCCTGCCGAACGCTCCAATGGAGATAGAGTCAATTCTCCGAAACGAGAAGTGCCAAATTTTCTGGAACTACGATTTTCAGGCAGCAGTCTCCGTTGCGCACTCGAGGCCTGACATTGTTCTCCAAGACTTCGAGAAACGAACTATATTCGTGATCGAATTCTCGGCTCCGTCCGAGTACAACATCACTGCAAAGGAGAAAGAAAAAGAGTAGAGGTATCAAGACCTTAAAAGAGAGCTGCAACGACTGTACCCAAAATATTCGGTGCAAGTAATTGTCCTTGTGATAGGTGCTCTCGGAGGTGCGAAACTATCACTGGTTCGTAACCTTAAAGCCATACCCGCGTGCAAAAAATATGCCAAGGCCCTTGCGAGATGGATGCAGAAAGCTGTCATCCTTGGGTCGCTTCGTGTCCTCAAGACACACGAGGGTTTCGCCGGCCTGTCGTTGTGATTTCGTCGTTGCCTGTGACCACCTATCTCACGGTTGTGAGACGTGGCCATAGGTGTGATTTACCGCGGTTCTACTGGGGGCTATTGACATTTTTTTTTTACATGGCAGTTGCTCTCAGTGGGACCCTGCGATGGTTGTTTAACTCTTTTTTAATTATATATTTATTTATTACAATATGCAACTAAAAAAGTAATTTGTCTGTAAACTGATAAGCTCGCGGATAAATACATGTTCACACAGCGACGACTTAGTTTATAAGCTGACTGTGTAGCCCTGTAAGTGGTCGAATGACTATTGGGGGTACATATGTATAACATAAATAATACAGTAACCAATAAAGCGAATTATATTTTCAGGTCGAATTTTATTTTCAAGCTATAAATGTAGAGATTGAAATTCAAGACTTCACGTACATCTTTGTATTTTATAAAAGTACGTCAAAAGGTAAAACATGAAAATGCTGCGAAATATGTTTCACGGTATTACGTATTATGTCATGCAATAGTTTCTTCGAAGGCTAAAAAATAGTGGAGAATTTTTGTTTATTTTTCTTTGTGAGATATCTTGGGAAGTAAACGACGTCACTCGGTAAGTTGTTAAGTTCTTTTAGTATCGGAATGCAAGAAAGTAAAATGTCGACACCATTTTTTTTCGCACCCCAGAAATAAGCGCGGCTTATCTTTATTTAGTGCAACTACACGTTTTCGTCGGGGAGTACCTTAAAAACTTTGTCTAATAAAACGTCGAGCCATTTGTCAAAGAACGTATCAGCTATTGTGTCTTACCCCGCCCCTCGTTACAAAGTGTGTAAAACATATCCACGCGGGCGTCACGACCGAAACACCGCGGGTGATGGGCGACATCTAAAATAATAAAAGCTGCCTCCGTCATTTGTCAACGCTTCCTCAAGACGCGAGGACTCTACCACCTCGTAATTTCGCGATGTAGCAGCTGTGGCTGCTACCGATTGTAACTGACTCCTCGAGTCTTTCGACCTAACTCCCTCATCCGCCTGGGATCTTTCCTACTTTAATTTTAACAACAGAACCCTCCACAAAAAAATGCATCAAATATACTTTCACGGCAGATTAGGGATATGAAAGTGAATACACGAAATGAGGGTGAACATTCTACAGTTTTAATATTGTTACAGTTAGTTTTGCATACTAAAGGTTGAAGGTAATAAAAACATAATTACACTTATCGGTTATCGTTGTTCATTACTTTTGTTATACAAAATATTATGTCATATTTCTGATTTGTCACGCTTTACTTAGAGTAATCACGAAACAATTCTCATTTCAAATAAACATTTTTATACAGGTTATTGTAGAAAAATTTCAAACGAATTTAAGCATATTGTTTTCTTGTACAAACGTAGGAAAGATTCCTTCAGCACTATATGTAATAAGATGCATTAGTGCATGTACGAATCAATTATTCTGCAACAAAAAATCGTAAAAAGTAATTCCTTAGAGATTATCGCACATTTAAAAGTTGTTTGAGCAGCATCTTTGGTTATCTGAATTTAAGAGCGGTTCCAGGAAAAGATATTTTTCGTGAGCAACCGAAGGTGGTGAAATAAGGAAAGAAGAGTATTTATGCGACCGGCCTAAAATCCCGAGTCGGAACAGCGTGTCAGACCTTAATAAAATAATATATCCAAAGCCATCCGGGACACGGACTACGGCGAGTGGTCATAATATAGTAAAACAAATGTGCCAGACGACTTTTATGAAACGATCGAGGCGCCCGGTATAACCCTTTGGCGTAGTTAAAATAAAATCCTAACCCTTTGGCAAGGGCGAGATGGAAGCGGCGTCCAGCAGTGGGATAAAACGTTAAATACGACCGCTGAACACCAGGGGCCGCCAATAAAATTGTCGTAAACTATCTATTCGCCGGAATAACGCACCTGTTTGGATACTCCACTCTTACGTGCATACTGCATGTCGACTAGGGTTCCACGATCAGTGCAAAGTCTTTCCTCACGCTACGCTCGCGGGATTCGATAACCGACTTTTCCACGATTCACTTTAGAGCGTCCCACATCCTTTATCTCTATTGATACGATCTTTCAATTATTTTTCAGCCTCAATGTTCGAACTTTTCTAGAACGAAATGTATAGAATCTACAAGAAGCTTATTTTTAAACCCAATAGAAAAAAATACCATGGCATTTTTAAGGGCGCTGGGAGGCGAACTCACCCGTTAATTTGCGAATAATATTTTATGTAAAAACTATTGGGATGACAAGTGAAATACTTAGTATTTTCGTATTTAATATGTAAAATAATAATATTGCACTCCCGGGTAAAAATATTTGGTCTTGATTTTGGCTTGGGTAAAGTTCAATTCAAGACAATTCCAAGTCATTCTTTATTTCTAGCTCGTGAGATGGAACCATACTATTTTTGATGTCTTAAGGGTCATCACTAATCCGCTTCAAACTTAATAGAATGTTTATATTATTTATCTTTATGGTATTCATTATTTATGTATTAATAAGTTTATTTATCTGCAATAATTGTGTTGTTTGGATGGCGAAACTAAAAATGTTGTTCATTTTTTCCTATCTCCAACAGTTCACAAGATACTTCTAGAAAATGACAGTTTTAATCTTTTTATGGAAAATTTTACAAGCCTGTAGTTGTTGAGACAGACAGGTTCTGAATTTCTTATACAAACATTATTTATCATAAAATTACAAGTTTTATCGGTTGTAAAACTTTAATCCTCAGCAGATGTCAACTGTTTGGTCCTCATCTAGCTACCTGATTCCTGGAAATGGCAGGCCCTGCCGGTGAGGTCCATAGTTTATAGTGGTCGTAGTATAATGGACAATAAAAGTTACAAACTAAAACTTCTCTAATTTTGACCCTGGCAAAAGTTAAAGCCACAAATTGGTAATATAATTTTCTTTAAGAGCAATTCGGTATATTTATCAAGACTTACAATTCTTGTCTTAAGACAAGTCTACCTAGTCTTGTCTTGGCACAGTTAACAGCAATAAATGCACGAGAAGTCTGTATATCTCCAATGTCTAGCTGGTGAGACGGAACCAGACATCATGGTCTTGAAGATATATTGAAGACACTCAAAACAAAATCAAGACCAAATATTTTTACCCGGGCTCTATCAATCATTTGCAGTATATTTGTAGCATTTGAAAGCTTATTAATACCGCTGTTGGTGTCAGTAAAGAAACTGATATGTGCATGTTTTGTTCTATACAACCAGAAAAATCTGTTCCAAATTTCGTACGGGAACTGTTGGTGAAAAAAGAGTACGAACGCGCCGTACGAGTTAAAGTTACATACACTTACTATAGAAAACTCTTTGCGGAGGGAGGGGGGGGGGGCGAGGTAAAAATTGTCAGACAAAAACGTGACGTGATACTTGAACGGCCTCAAATGGTTATAGAATCCGAGAAAATTTAGTATGGCGCGGCGCGCCCGTACACATTTTTTGCGTGGCGCTGTAGTACGAAAATCATAACTGAGTTTTCAAGGTATAGATACAGGAAAAACCGCGGTCACAATTAAAGTATCCAAAAAAATACAACCGACGTGAATTTCGAAAAAGTGGAAACGGAAGTAAAAGTGAAAGAGTTACATAATATACATTATGTTACATAAATAGTGGGATTTTATGTATAGAGAATATTTCGCGTTATCTAACATTTTGATTTTTTACTACGCCAAATTTCAACTCTAAAAATTAAAAAACTAAAGTAGTTATGCACTGACACGTCCTCTTCAATTGCTCCATTAATAAAAAAGACGTTGAAAATAACGATTTGTTTGAGGATGTTAGATATGAAAAAATTCGGCAACGTTAAATTTTGAATGCACGGGGTACGACCTTGATGGGTGTTATTATATCTTGTGGGTACAAAATGCAAAATTATGCAATTGTATTCATGACATCAGTCTTATTGATATTAAAATTTTTTACCAAAACTAAAAAAATTTAATATAGACGTTGACTACAGTTATATTATTTGGATTTTCTGTCAGAAACGGGTTTATGTCTGAAAGCGCAACCCTCGTTAATAAAAACAACTGTTAATTGAATGGCAGTCGAAAAACATTGGTGCCATTAAATAAACGGACTCACGAACCTATATGAGGGCCGCCTCGATTTCACTAGCACTTTTGGTAATGAACTAATATTTGCAGTGTCCATACTCGGTGCCTCCCTTGTGGGGCGTATGCGTGTTCTAGTCTCTCGTAGGACGGTTTCAGGTGGATAGGTAGGTAGGCGCGTACACAATCGGTCGCGTGTTATCAGCGACCCTTTGGCAAATACGCGTTTGCCCTGCAGGGTCAGCCTCCCTGATCTCGATCCCACGTACACCGAAAGCTGCTACAATATGTATACATATGAAATAGCCTAGCTCAACTTTTTCTCCTTTCTCTGGAGGAGATAGAGCGGGATATTTCGACTTTTCCTGCTAGTGACAGGAAACTCGAGAGAAGGCCGACTTTTGGTGACAAACGATCCAAGGTGGAACAGGGGATCGGTCACTCGACAAGAATAATCGTTTTCCAATTGAAATCCAATAGCAACTTTTCAGCGGCAATTCATCTCACCCCCCACGAAAACTCGTCTATCGATCACAATTCTACAATGTTTTTGACGTCGACAGCACCTTGAGTCGGTCGTTTATACGCGAGATGAGTAGCAAAGACACCCTTGCTTACTTACTTACTTACTTACTCCGCCGTACGATTTCGTAAGAGGACATTTGAAAGAATTTAAATAATACGCCCTAGTCCGTTTTCAAACTCGAGTTGCAAATATCCCAGAAACGTCCAGTGCACACGCGCATTACGCACCGTCCTCGGTTATCATAAATTGCGGTCGCTATAAAGAGAATCTACAATTCTGAAGCTTTCCATAAAGCACTCTGCAAAACGCTAGGACTGCACTTTTCGAGTACCGCACCACCAGCCCTCCATCCGTCCTCACCAACGGCATCCTACTTCGCGTTCTTCTGTTGAAATATGTAAAATCGTGTAACCTCTTCAATTTACATAGACCCTACTCCGAGAGCTCTGCTGATACCGCGGCTAATGAAAAGTGCCATCAATTGTGACCGGCCGACAATGAATTAATTGATGTTCCTAAAATAAAAAGAACCTCCCGTACGGAAAAAGTTTGTGACGCTGTACTGTTTCTATTTAGTCCGCCTTGAGTCGACACTGGCGCGCCACAGGTTGACTGTCCAGTGGCTAGACTGGGATGTAACGCTCGGATCGACTACTTTCTAGATAGATCGTCTATTTTGATGAAAAATAAATAATAATTAAATAATATCATTGTTTTTTATTACATAAAAGTCCAATATATAGATTTTGCAGTCAATTAAAAATATAAAAAATAGTTTTTGTACGCGACAACAATTTAAAAATGAGTTTCCGCAAATCTTATACATACGCCGGGTGTCGGAGTTTTTATGTAACTTCATATTATGTTGCTGTAACATTGTCCCGTCGCCTTAGCACACTCAGCGATCTCAAAGTTAAAAGTATTTTCATTTTTCTCGGATATGAATTTCAATTCATTGAACTGTAATATTTATTTCAATAAAACATGAACAATTTTTAAACATTAAAAGTGCTTGATTTGTGAATAAGTGATTGAAAATAATAAAGTGTGTATGATTATACTTGCGATTCTGCTACGAAATAATTATTGCTTATTTTTTAGAATAATTAATACGATAGGCTTAATCATCATTTACGCAATCAGTAAATAATTAAAATAAATTAAATAAATCATTTATGTTAAAATTTCACACTGAAAAAAAAGATTAGTTGGGACAACTAATAAAATTGTTGGGACAACTAT
>CAKNYM010047861.1:30448-49798 GCA_932195095.1 Andricus curvator
TTTTTCAAATTTTAATTTGAAATATCTCAAATCTTAGAAAATATTTCGAAATTTCTGTCAAGAATCTTGAAAAACTTATATTTATATTTATTTTTACAACTTTATTTTAATTGTAAAATCATTTTAATTGGAAAATAATTGTAAATAATTGTAAAATAAATTCAACGAAATTTATTTTATAAAGAAATATCCCATGATTTAAAAAAAATTCTTTGTAGTATTTTAATAACTAATGAACATATTTTTAGCATATTTTTCCTTGATTCTGCCCTAGGGTCAAACATGGTACAAAAAACTGTCGTAAAATGTCAAATAAAAACTGTACTCTGTATACATTAATTTTAAAAAGTGAAAAATATTAATACTTTTTATAAATATTCCTAAATTTCATTTGAATATGATACTATGAACTTGGCTTTCAAATATACCATTATACCATTAAACCATTTCCCTTTCAGGGTAGGCGTGACACTACCCGATTCGGGTAGTGTTTCTAGGTGGATAGTTTTCTTTTAGTTATAAATAACTACAAGATTGGGCTCACCACACCCATAATATGCCAACAGCACACAGTATTCTCGAATGGTCACCAATCCAAGTACTAACCGCGCCCAACGCTGCTTAACTTCAGTGATCTGACGAGAACTGGTTTTTTCAGCGTTTTTTCAAACATAAATCAGATTTGAATACACTCAAAAAATAAAATTAAGAAAGGTCAGAAATTCATGCAGTTTTTTTTGGAAAATCCCACACATTTTTTAATAAAACTCATTTCCACGCCACCGCGGAGGTGGTATCATAGGATATTTCTTTATAAAGTGAATTTCGTTGAATTCATTTTACAATTATTTACAATTAATTTTCAATTAAAATTATTTTACAATTAAAATAAAATTGTAAAAATAAATATAAATATAAGTTTCCCAAAATTCTTGACAAAAGGTTCGAAATATTTGATAAGATTTCCGATATTTCAAATTAAAATTTGAACAACAAAAAAAACATTTTCAACCGAATAGTTTAATTTTCAGGCGAAAAGCTGAATTTTCAACTAAAAATGTAATAATTACTATTTCAATGAAAAAATTCTAATTTTTAATTAAAAATAGTTGAAATAATCCTACAAAGAATGAGATTTCAACCAAATGAATAAATTTTCAACAAAAAAAAATTTTTTTAATGAAGAAAAAACAAAAATTTTAACAAAATTATAATTTAAGGTGAAAAATATGTTTGTATACAAAATAAAAATTTCGAATAATAATTTATTCTTTAAGTTATTTATTTTTGAGGTTATAGGTATAAATATAATTTTCCTAAGATTTTTAAGAAAATGTTTCAACATTTTTGAATATTTCTGTATGTCAATCAAAATTTCAACAAAAAATATAAGTTTTAACTAAACAGTTGAATTCTCAACCTAGAAAGCTGAATTTTGAACAAAAAATGTAATAATTGCTATTTGAATGAAAAAATTCTAATTTTCAATTAAAAACAATTGAAATCAACCTTCAAAGAATGAGATTTCAACGAAATAAATTTTCAAATAAAAAAAATTGTAATAAAGAAAATAGAAAAATTTCAACAAAATTATAATTTAAGGTGAAAAATATTTTTGTATACAAAATAGAAATTTCGAATAACTGTTTATTTTTTAAGTTATTTATTTTTATGGTTATAGGTATAAATATAATTTTCCTAAGATTCTTAAGAAAATTTTCCAACAAGTTTGAATATTTCTGTATGTCAATCAAAATTTCAACAAAAAATATAAGTTTTAACTAAACAGTTGAATTTTCAACCAAGAAAGCTGAATTTTCAACGAAAAATGTAATAATTGCTATTTCAATTAAAAAGTTCTAATTTCTAATTGAAAACAGTTGAATTTAACTTAAAAAAAATTAATTTTCAACACAATAGATAAATTTTCAAGTAAAAACGATTTTTAGTCAAGAAAAAAGGAAAATTTCAACAAAATTATAATTTAAGGTGAAAAATATTTTTGTATACAAAATAAAAATTTCGAATAACTGTTTATTTTTCAAGTTATTTATTTTTAAGTTTATAGGTATAAATATAATTTTCCTAAGATTTTTAAGAAAATTTTTCAACATTTTTGAATATTTCTGTATGTCAATCAAAATTTCAACAAAAAATATAAGTTTTAACTAAACAGTTGAATTTTCAACCGAGGAAGCTGAATTTTTAACGAAAAATGTAATAATTGCTATTTCAATGAAAAAATTCTAATTTGTAATCAAAAACAATTGAAATCAACCTTCAAAGAATGAGATTTCAACCAAATAAATAAATTTTCAAATAAAAAAATTTTTAATGAAGAAAATAGAAAAATTTCAACAAAATTATAATTTAAGGTGAAAAATATTTTTGTATACAAAATACAAATTTCGAATAACTTTTTTATTTTTTAACTTTTTTTTGTGTATTTTAAGCTTCTTTGAATATAATTTTCATATAGGATTCTTGACAAAATTTCACAAAATTTTTCAATATTTCAAATATGTCAAATAAAAATAGCAACAAAAAATATAATTATCAACCAAACACTAACTGAGATATTTTTATAATTTCATTCCTGAAATCTATTCCCTTAGTTCAAACATGGTAGAAAAATATTGTAAAATTTAAAAAATGACCAACTATTTACAAGAATTTTTAAAATAAAAATCAATGTGTATCATATTCAAATAGAATTTAAGAATATTCATAAAAGTTATTAATATTTTTTTCATTTTTAAAATTAATTTATACAGAGTACAGTTTTTACTTAAAAAGTCACGACGGGTTTTTGTACCATGCTTGACCCTATCAGGGCAGAATCAAGGAAAAATATTCTGAAAATATTTTCATTAGTTATTAAAATACTACAAAAACTTACCTTTAAAATTGTTTTGTCCTTTAAAAATCATGAAATATTTCGTTATAAAATACATTTTGTTACACTTATTTTACAATTATTCACAATTAATTTCCAATTACAATTATTTCACAATTAAAATAAAATTGTAAAAACTAAATTTTGTAATGTCGAGATAAATATTTTAAGACATTGAAGGTTTTATAAAGTTTTTATATATTAAGAAAGCATATACAGTAAAAATGTTGATGAATTTAATAAATTAAAAATAATAATTATTTATTATCATTTTAACTTTACAATATTTAAAATCGATTGAAAAATAAAACATAAATAATGAAAAATGAAACCACTTGAAAGTGATAGATATTATTAACCTAATTTTAAAATCCCATGTACAATATTCAATATATTTGTATTTTATAAACCTCGAGAGTTTTATAATGTATACCCTGTGGAATCAACTCGTCTAAAACATTCCATAAGAATTCCTGAAAAAAATTATCATTAAATATTTCAAGACTTCATTGCATGTATTTGAAGTCTTTCCTTTAGGTGTGAATTTTTGAAAACAAAAATCAACCCAAACCTCCTAATAGCCAACAAGTCAACGAAACCGAATCGGGAAGTCGGGCGAACTCGGCCCGAGCTTCGGGTTCGTGCTCGTGCTCGTGCATTTTCGGCTTTACACAAGGCTGGCCGAGTTGAGCAAAGTGGGGGAACCTTCCCCATCCATTCTTGGCTCGCTTTTCCTCTCGCCAATTTTTAGGTCGTTTTTGCTCTCGCGCGTTTTTACTTCGCTTCTACGTACGTTTTTTTTTTCGTTCGCTTTTGCTCTGAGCGTTTCAATTTCAAAGAAGAAATATTTCTGAATTATAATAGAAATTTTTTTTACATTGTTCGTTGCGAATTCATCGTTTTTTAGTTAGAAATTCAACTACTGGGTTAAAAGTTAAACTTTTTTTAAACATTAATTTATCTTTTTTTGATGAAAATTCAACTATATGGTTGAAAATTGATATTTTTCATTTAATAGTTAAACTATTTGTTTGAAAATGTATGTACTTTGTGGAAAATTCATCTATTTTTGTAGACAATTAAACTTTATGGTTGACAATTCATCTTTTTGGCATAAAATTAAACTATTCCAGTTAAAGATTCATCATTTCAGTTGAAGATTGATCATTTTATTTGAAAATTCACCAGTTTGGTTGAAAATTAATTTCTTTAAACGAAAATTTAACTATTCCATTCGGAGTTGAAAATTAAAATTTTCAAGTTCGGAATTCCACAATTTGGATAAAAATTTGTCTTTTTAATTGAAAATTTAACTATTCCGATGAAAATTCATGTATTTTGTTAAAAAATCGATTTTTTTGTTGGTAAAAAATTATCTTATTTTTCTTTGAAAGTTAATCTTCTTGTTTAAAAATTCTTCTTTTCGGTTAAAAATTCAAGTATTCCAGTCAAATATTTATTATTTTAGTTGAAAATTCATCTTTTAGGTTTGAAATAAAATTATTTGGTTGAAAGTTAAGCTCTTTTGTTAAAAATTAATTTTTTTTCAGTTGAAAATCCATCGTTTTAATTAAAAATTCATTTCTTTGGTTGAAAAATGAGCTGTTTGATTGAAAATTTGTTTTTTCTTTGGATGTTTTTTGGTTGAAAATTATTTTTTTTTTCAACTGAAAATGTAACTATTAATCCAGTTGAATATTTCATAATTTTAGTTCAAAATTCATGTCTTTGGTTGAACATTCATTTTTGACTAAAAATTTGATTATTCAATTTTTGGTTGAAAAATTATCTTTGTTAGTTGAAAATTCGTCTTTTTGGTAGAATTTAATCTTCTTGGTTGAAAATTAATCTTTTTGGTCAAAAATTCAATTATTCTAGTTAATGATTCATCATTTCAGTTAAAAATTCATCTTTCTGGTTTGAAATTCAACTATGGCAGTTAAATATTTACAATTTTATTTGAAAATTCATCACTTTGTTTGAAAATGTAACTATTATTTTGAAAGTTAGTTTTTGTTGTTGTTAAAAGTTAGTTTTTTTGTTGAAACTAATTTTTTTAACTGAAAATTTAACTTATTCCAGTTGAAAATTCCATAGCTGTTGTTGAAAATTCATCTGTTTGGTTAAACATTAATTTTTTTAACTTGAAATTTAATTATTAAAGTTTTGGTTGACAATTTATCTTTTTTTAGTAAAAATTAATTTTTTGGTTTGAAAATTGAACTATTTCAGTTAAAGATTCATTGTTTTAGTTGAAAACTCTTATGTTTGGTTTACAAATAATTTTTTAAACTAAAAATGTTACTATTCCATTGTCGATTGAAAATTATTATTTTTTCAGTTCAAAATTTAACTATTTGGTTGAAAATTTGTCTTCTTTTATTAAAACTTCAAACCTTTCTTTAAAAGTTAATGTATTTGGTCGAAAAATTATATTTTTGGGTAGAAAATTAATCTTTTTATTTAAAATGTAATCTTCTTTAAAAATTCGTCTTTTTGGTTGAAAATTCGAGTGTTCCAGTTAAATATTCATCATTTTAGTTGAAAATTTATCTTTTTGGTTTAAAATTTAACTATTCCAGATAAAGATCCATAATTTTATTTGAAAATTCATCACTTTGGTTGAAAATTAAACTATTTTATTGAAAATCCGTTTTTTTTTGGTTGAAAATTAATTTTTTCGACTGAAAGTTTAACTATTCCATTTTTTTGTAAAAAATTGATATTTTTTAGTGGAAAATTTAAGTATTTTTTTCAAAATACATTTATTTTGCAACGTTTTGCTCTGTTGTGTTAAAAGATGTTTAGAGCGAACGTCATGAATTAAAATAAATGTTTGCGTTTTGCGGCAAATATAAATATGTTACTTTGAGTTGACCGGGAAAATTGAAAAACTTGACCGGGGAAAACCGGGAATTTGAAATCGTCCGCCGAATCGCCACCCTGATTTTATCCCATAGGGACTGTGAGGCCTGATATTAATTGAATTCGTAGAAACTGAAAAAACATTGTTTATAATAAACTCACGAAACGGTATATATATTCCCAGTCGTTTGTTAAAAAAAAAAAAACGAAATATTTGAATTGCTCCATGTAAAATTATACCTGGGAAAATTGTGAGATACCTGGAAAAACGTGGAGTTATCAGGGAATTTGTAAAACGTGGAATTATCAGGGAATTAGTTTCCAGGATTTGAGGGAATAATAAATTCTAATTTTTATGTTAAAAGGTCATCCGTTTTGGCCACGATTGGGACCCAATGTGTATGAAAATGGACGAAGTGCTCTACAACATTGCTGAAAAAGTAAAAAATTTTGCAGTCATCTACCTCGTTGACATCACCGAAGTCCCAGATTTCAACAAAATGTACGAGTTATACGATCCATGCACGGTGATGTTTTTCTTCCGAAACAAACACATCATGATCGATTTGGGAACCGGAAACAACAACAAAATCAACTGGACCTTGGAAGATAAACAGGAAATGATCGACATTATCGAAACCGTTTATCGAGGAGCGAGAAAAGGTCGAGGTTTAGTAGTTTCACCAAAAGATTATTCTACAAAATATCGATATTAATTTATTCAATTTATTCGTATTACATTATTGCAATGATGATATCTTAAAATTGTTTTACATTAAAACGCTAATCTTAGAATAATATTAAACATTGACGCAATAATACAAATTAGAAGAGAGTAATTTGTACTTGAAACATAGCCAAGATGTTGTGAATAAATGGTAACTACATGGTAACTTTATATACAAATGCATTTGGTTCTCTTTTCACTGCGAGAATAGATTTGTGAGAATACTTACAAAAATATGAATCATGTTAATTTATGAGAGTTAATCTAGGAGATTACTATTTACAGGTTTATATTTATAATTTATATTAACAGCCTTGTTTGGTTCATTTTTGGTTTACAATCAGCCGATCACTGATAGCATAATCAGTTGATTATGGCCAAAAATATCTTTCCGAACTCGGAATTACATGAATTAACAAAAAAAAAATACTGTCTTGAGCGATCGACGCTAGAATCATTGAGTCAGGCGATGATTATCGAATCACATTTATTGCTGATAAGCTCAGCTCGAGACCTTATCACAAAATTTTTTTATTCAAGCTCGTCACTGAATTCCACTGGATCAAAGAGACGTGTCTTTCTCCAAAGGTTCTGGAAAAAAAGATTAAATATATTTTAAAATCTAGAAAATAATAGAAAATCTTATAAAGAATTGAAAATGTTTTCAGAAAAAAGATATAATACATTTTAAATCATAGTAAATAATAGAAAATATTTTAAATGATTGAAAAGGTTCTGAGAAAAAAGATTACGTTTGTTAAATATGCAATAATTTCAGATTGAAACATTAAAATTTGTATGGATTCAAATTTAAGTCGATAAAAATGATTCAATTTTCAGTTTGAAGCGTTTAAAAGTTGAATATTTTTGAACTAAAAATAATAAAATAAAATAAATTTGTTTAAACAATTTTATATTGAAATCATTATAATAATATAATATAATACTAGAAATTATTATGTATAAGTAATTGAAAAGGTTTTGAGAAAAAAGAGATTAAATATATTTTCAAATCTACGAAACAAGAGACGACTGAAAAATCCCGAAAAATAAAATTCCTGAGTTGGAAAACTTCCGACAGAAAATTGCCGAATTATAAAATATCCGAACTATAAAAATCCTGAATGATGAAATTTCCAAATTTAAACAATTTAAAAAATGTTTTTTCAATAAATATTATTTATTTATTAAAAATACAATACTCAAATATTTTTATAAAAGAAAATATTTTTTTAATGTTTACAGTTATTAAAAATTATTGTTTGAATTTAAAATAACAAAAATTGATATATATATATATATATATATATATTTCTGGATGAAAAAAATTTGTTTGAAAATGTGCATACTCCTTAAAAAATATTTTAAAAAATTCTCGAAAGTCAGAATTTTTAAATTTATATATAATTTTTCATACAACTTTTATACAATTATTGCTACTTTAAATTCAATCTATAATTTTAAAAACTTTAAACATGACAAATATTTTTGTTTTGATAAAACTATTTGATTATTGTATTTTTAATAAATAAATAATATTTATTTGAAAACAATTTTTTTAATTGTTCAAATTCAGAAAATTTCTAGATCGCATATTATTTTATAATTTGGCAATTTTCTGTCGGGGATTTTAAAATTCGATAATAACATAAACTGTTCGGGAATTTTATTATTTGGGAATTTCCCAAATCGGGATTTTTATATTTCGACAATTTTATAATTTCCTGAATTTTATTATTAAAGGAATTTTCAAGTGTCAGGAATTTTATTTTTCGGAATTTTTCAGTCGTCCCGGAAATAATAGAAAATATTGTAAATAACTGAAAATATTCTGACATAAAAGATTAAATATATTTTCAAATCTAGGGTATGCCAGAAAATCTTATAAATAATTGCAAATTTTTTGAGAAAAAAGTTTCTATATTTTAAAGCAGAGTAAATAATAGAAAATATTTGAAATAATGTAAAAGGGTTTGAGAAAATAGATTACGTGTGTATTAAAAATGCAATAATTTTAGAATAAAACATTAAAATTTGTTTGGTTTGAAATTTAATTCTATAAAAGTTATTCAATTTTAAGTTGGAAGCGTTTAAAAGTTAAAAGATCTGAAATTTGAATAATTTTGAATTGAAAACGACTGGAATTTAAAAACTTTAAATAATAGAAAATATTATAATTGAAAAATAATTTTCAATTATTGTTATTTTAAATTCGAACAAATAATGCTTAAAAACTGTAAACATAAAAAACTTCTTTGACAAAAATATTTGATTATTGTATTTTTAATAAATAAATAATATTTATTAAAAAACAATTTTTTTATTTGTATACATTTTGGAATTTTATAATTCGGGATTATTTTATAGTTCGGATATTTTATAATTTCGCAATTTCCTGTCGGGAATTTCCCATTTTGGATTTTTATATTTCGACAATTTTATAATTTCGGGAATTTCATTATTCGGAAATTTTCCAATTCGGTGCACACACTGTAAAATTTCCGAATGATAAGATTCTCGAATAATAAAATTTCCGAAAAATAAAATTCCTGTATTATAAAATTCCCGAATAATAAAATTGCCGAATTGGAAAATTCCCGAATAATAAAATTCCCGAATAATTTATAATATTACTGAATTGGAAAATTCCCGACAGAAAATTTCCGAACTATAAAATATACGAACTAGAAAATTCTCGAATTATAAAAATTTCAAATTTAAACAATTAAAAACTTTTAAATAAATGTTACTTATTTATTAAAAATACAATAATCATATATTTTTATAAAAAATTACTTTTAATGTTTAAAGTTTCTAAAATTATTGTTTGAATTTTAAAAACCAATAATTGAAAAAAAAGTTCATCCAGAAATATATTATTTTCAATTATTGTTATTTTAAATTTAAACAATAATTCTAGAAAATTTAAACATTAAAAAATGTTTGTATGTACAAATATTTGATTATTTTATTTTTAATCAATAAATAATATTTACAAAAAAAATTGTTTAAATTTGGGAATGTTCTAGTTCGGATATTTTATAATTCGACAATTTCCTATCGGGAATTTTATTATTCGGTAATATTATAAACTGTTCTGGAATTTTATTATTCAGAAATTTTCCAATTTATGAATTTTATTATTCGGGAATTTTACTGTGTGTGTACCGAATTGGGAAATTTCCGAATAATCAAATTCCCAACATTATAAAATTGTCCAAGTAAAAAATTCTGAATTATAAAATTCACAAATTTAAGCAAATAAAAAACTTATTTTTTAATCAATATTATTTATTTATTAAAAATACAATAATCAAATATTTTTATCAAACCATTTTTTTATGTTTACGGTTTTTGTAAATTATTTTTTGAATTAAAAATAATAATTGAAATAATTCTATATTTCTGGATGAAAAATTTTGTTTGAAAATGTGCATACTATTTTTAAAAAAAATACAAAAACGTTCCGGTAGTCACGTTTTAAAATTAATATAAATTTATATATAATTTATTTAAATTATTTTTTTATACAATTTTTATACAATTATATTTTCAATTCAAAAAATAATTTTAAAAACTTTAAACATTAACATTTTTTTATAAAAATATTTGACTTTTATTTTGAATAAATAATATTTATTAACAAAAAATTTTTCTAATTGTTGAAGCTCGGATATTTTATAATTCGGCAATTTTCTGTCAGGAATTTTATTATTCGGAAATTTTCAAATTCTGTAATATTATAAACTGTTCGGGTTTTTTTATATTTCGGCAATTTTATTTTTCGGGATTTTTCAGTCGTCCCGGAAATAATAGAAAATATTGTAAATAATTGAAAAGGTTTTGAGGAAAAAGATTAAATATATTTTAAAATCTAGGAGATAATAGAAAATATTATAAATAATTTAAAAGGTTTTGAAAAAAAAAATCAAATATATTTTACATAAAGCATAGTAAATAATAATAGAAAATATTTTAAATAATTAAAAAAATTCGGAGAAAAAAGATTACATATAAATATTAAAAATGATTCAATTCAAAGTTTGAAACGGTCAAAATTTGAATAATTTTGAATTGAAAGCGAGTGGAATGTAAAAACTTTAACAATTTAACATTGAAAACATTATAATAATATAATATGATAATAGAAAATATTATAAATAATTGAAAAATTTCTGAGAAAAAAGATTAAATATACTTCTAAAGTTAAGGATTAATAGAAATTATTATAAATAATTAAAAAGATTCTGAAATTACAAATTTTGATTTTTTTAAATTAAAATTGGTTCAATTTAAGGCGTTTAATAAAAGGATTTTACATTAAAATGCTTAATTTTTTACGCTTCATTTTTAATTATTTATTCTGAACCTTATATTCGAAATTATTCAACTTTGAATGCTTTCAAGTTATAATTAAAAAAAAATTAATTCATGTCGCTTTCAATTGAAAATTATTCAATGTTTAACATATTTATTCCCTTTTCTCAAAAGCTTTACAATTATTTATAATATTTTCAATCAATTCAAATAATACAAAATATTATAAATTATTGGAAAGGTTTTGAGAAAAAAAATGAAATACATTTTAAAATTTAGGAAATGATAGAATATATTTTGAATAATTTAATTTACATCGTTTTTAATTGAAAATGATTCAATTATATATTATTATTTCATATTAAACGTTCTCAATTCAACTTTCATAAACGATTTAAATTTAAAATTGTTACAATTTAAGGCTCTTAACTTAAAATGCTCAAATTTTGTAATGCTGTATTTTCAATTATTTATTCTGAACCTTGAATTCGAAATTGAATTGAACCAGTTTTATCGACTTAAATTTAAATCCAAACAAATTTTAATCTTTCGATCTAAATTATTCAATTTTTAACATCTCTTTAATATTTTTTATAAATAATTAAAAAGGTAATTCAAAAAATCTAAGAGCATACTGTGAAAGTATTTAAATTGAAGACCTCAAAACTCCATTTAATTTTAATTTATTGAAATAATTAAAAACGGAATAATTCTAATTCAGTGGAAATTCAATAAGTTAAAAAAAGCATTGAATGATTTAAGAGTGAACGATTTCGAATTAGATTCAAAATTAGGAACGCTTTCAGTTCAAAATTGTTTAATTTCAATTACCTTCTGTTCGAAATTATTTAATTTTTTTATTTTTTTATTGAAAATGGTTCCATTTCAAATTCAATTTTGAAAGCTTCAAACTTACTATTGAACTATTTTTATCAGCTTATTGTTAAATTTGAATCCAAACAAATTTAAATGTTTCAATCAAAATTATCTAAATTTTAATGTATACCCTAACACAAATTTTTCAATTATTTATAATATTTTCTATTATTTCAAATAAAAGAAAATTTTATAAATAATTGAAAAGATTCGGAGAAAAAATATTAAATATATTTTAAAATCTGGAGAATAACAGAAAATTTTATAATTAATTAAAAAATTACCTTTTTTGGATTCATAGTCACTTCTTTGTCTCATGTAGGTGTCAATTCCCTCTATTAATTGATCGGATCTCGACCGAAATAAAGGAGTCACATTTTCGTAAAGTGATCTTCCCGATCCTTGAATATCACTAACATTTAGGCTCATATTGCTCGATCCAAAAGACGAGTCTTTCACAGATTCGTAGGTCACGTAACCTTGACTGTTCGATTTCACTGAAAATTTATTAATTAAGTAATAAAATTATTGAGAATCATATCTCGATTTTTTTATTTTCTAACTACAAAAATCTTGGAAATTAAAAAAAAAGGATCAAATTTTGACAACACTTAAACATTCTCAAATTTTTAACTCAAAAAATTTAAAACATAGTGTAGATTATTGAAGATTTCGAACATTTTGACAAAATTTATTTAAAGAATATTTTAAAAGATTTTAAAACACTTCAAAAGATTTTCAAAATTTTCGAAGAAGAATCTAGAAGATTTGAAGGCAATTTCATTAGATGTGCAGCATTAAAAAAAATTGCAAAAATCAAAACAAATTTTAAATTTGAGAAGATTTAAACAAATTTAAAACAAATTGTAGATTTTTGAAGATTTCCAACATTTAAACAAAATTAATTCAAAGAGAATATTTTTAAAAATTTCCAAAATTGTCGAAAAAGAATCTGGAAGATTTTAAAACAATTTCTTTAAAATTGAAGGATTTAAAAAAATTTTGAAAAAAGATATTTAGAAGTATAAAAAAAATAAAAAAAAGTGTGAGAAGATTTAAACAAATTTAAAATGAAGCGTATATAGATTTTTGAAGATTTCGAAATAAAATTTGTAAGCTCTTTAAGGATTTTGAACAGTTTCAAAATCAACCAAAATTTAAATAAAGTGTAAATTTTTGCAGATTTCGAACATTTTGAAAAAATTAATTTAAAGAGTATATTTTGAATGGTTTTAAAACACTTCAAAAGATTTGCAAAATTTTCGAAAAAGAATCTGTAAGATTTTAAAGCAATTTCTTTAAAATTGAAAGATTAAACAAAAATTTGAATAATTTTAAAAAAATATTTAAAAGGAAAAAAAATCAAAAATAATTTTTAATTTGAGAAGATTTAAAAAAAAATTTAACAAGACGTATATTTTTGAAGATTTTGAAATAAAATTTTTAAGTTTTTAAAGGATTTAGAAGGGTTTCAAAATTTAAAAAAAAGTATAATCCTGGGAAAATTTAAAATAATTTTTAACAAATTTTAAACAAATATTATATTTTTAAAGATTTCGAAATACAAATTTTAAGCTTTTTAACGATTTTGTAAGGTTTCAAATTAAAAAAAAAATGTAAGATTTATGTGAAAATTTTTAATTATTTTTGATTTTGAAAAATTAATTTTAAGAGATTATTCATATAGATTTCAAAAAATTTCCAAAGATTTTTAAAATTGTCATCTAAGCCATTTTTTAATTTTGCATAGATTTTTGCAGCTTTCGAACATTTTGAAAAATTGAATATAAAAAGTATATTTAAAATTATTTAAAAAGACTTAAAAGATTTCCAAAATTTTCGAAGAAGAATCTGAAAGATTTTAAAGCAATTTCATACAAATTTATGGATTGAAAATTTTTTCGAATCCCTTAAAAATATATTTAGAAGTTCAAACAAAATTTGTATTTGAATTTGAGAAGATTTAAAGAAAGTTCAAACAAAATGCTCATTTTTGAAGATTTAAAAATAAAATGTTGAAGCTTTTTAAGGATTTTGAAAGGCGTCAAAAAAATAAATAAGTAAAACAAAGTGCTTAAAATTAAAGGATTTAAAATTTTTTAAAATAATTTTGAAAAATAGTTAGAAGATTAAAAGATATTCAAAAATAATTTTATAAACTAAATGTATATTTTTTAGATTTCGAAATAAAATTTCTAAAATTTGTCTATGGTTCCTGGAGAAATTTAAAATGATTTTTTATTTAAAAATATTAATTTTAAGAGAATATTGAAAAAGATTTTAAAACATTTCAAAATATTTTTAAAATTGTCATAAAAGAATCTGGAAGATTCTAAGACAATTTTTTTAATTTTGCATAGATTTTTACAGATTTCGAACAAACAAATTAGAAACTTTTTCAGAATTTTGAAAGTTTCGAATTCATTGAAAATTTATTAATTGAGTCATACAATTTTTAAGAATCGGATATCGATTTTTTTATTTTCTAGCTACAAGAGTGTTGGAAATTTAAAAAAAAACGATCAAATTCGGACAACATACTCAAAAAATTCTCTCAGATTTTTCACTCAAAAAATTTAAAAGAATGTATAGATTTTTGAAGATTTTGAAAATTGTTAAACAATTAATTTAAAGGAAATAGTTGAAAATATTTTAAAACTTTTAAATGATTTCCAAAACTGCTGAAGAATTTGGAAGATTTGAAAGCAATTTTTTTTAATTTGCAGGATTAAAAAAAATTGGAACCATTTTAAAGATATTTAGAAGTTAAAAAAAATTTAAACAAATTTAAAACAAATCGTATCTTTAAAATTGTAGGATCAACAAAAATGAATCGTTTTAAAAGATATTTAGAAGTTAAAAAAAAATTAATAATTTTAAGTTTCAGAAAATTTAAAAAAATTAAGAAAATGTATATTATTAAAGATTTCGAAATAAAATTTTGAACCTTTGTTAAGGAGTTTAAAATGTTCTATTTCACTGAAATTTGAACAAAACACTCTTAAATTTCTGCATTAAAATTTTAAAAAATAATAAATATAAATGGAAAGAAAAAGTTTTTTTTTTAATTTGAATGGAGACATTTAAGTGTATCTTGTCCGAATTTGATCTTTGTTTTTTAATTTCCAAGAATTAGGGAGTTCAATTTTCATATTGGACGCTAAAGAGGAATTTAAATTTTGATTTTGAATTTAGGAAATTAAATTCAGAATAAATTTTATTCTGAATTTAATTTCTTAAGTTTTTATTTTCTGAAATTAAACTTACCGACGCAGGTATCCACAGATTTAGAATCGAGGGCGCCTGTTGATTTGCTGTATCTCATACCTGGAAATATTTAATTGAAAATTAACTCTAGTTTTTCAAAAACTTATTTTTTAATAATTAAGAATATAATTACCATTGCTCTTTGGATTTTCTAGAGTCGAAGATGTCGAAGTTTCGTACATGGCCTCCATCGAATCACCCGATACTGAAAGACTCTCTTTTCTCCCTGAAAAAAAATCAAATAAATATAAAAACTGCTGATACAAAAAATACTCGTTTGTTCTCAAAAGCAAAATGTAAAAACTAAAATTTCCTAGCGGTCAAAAGCTAAACAAATAAAATTTTTACGGCCAGGTTCTATCGAATCTCGCGTACCTCCTTATTGTTAAAATTGTAGGCGACTCTCATTCTGCTACATAAAAGAAATACAGGTCTTATTTTTAAATAAATTATTCAGTAATTTATTGTCTTTTTTTTTTTTTAAATTTCGAATTTTAAACTGTGAGAAAACTTACAAGTATTATCTAAACTGTTGACCAAGTCCAGATTCGAATTTGCTGAATCCTTTTTCTTTTTGTTGCTGTTCCTGTAAATTGGATCCACTGGAGGTGGTTTACCTAAAAATTAAAAATAGTTTTATTTTTTTTTTATTACAATTTTCGTTTTTTGATTGTGAAATTAAAAAACTTACAATTTTTTAGGAAGTAAGGATTCTTCAGAACCTGTCTTATACAGTTATAAATATAGGCATACTGGCTCTGAAAATTAAAGAAAAAAATCCGATATTAATATTATTATCAGTTTGTTTTTAAGGTTATATGAATATAATTTTCCTAGGTTTCTCTAGTATATTAAAAAAAGTATTTTGAAGAGTTTGGTTATGTCGAAAAAGAATCTAGAAAATTTTTGGAAATTTTATCAAGTTTTAAAATTTTATGGACAATTAAAAAATTGTTAAATAATGAAATAATAAATAAAATACGTTTACGTGATGAACATATTTGTTATTTATTCATTTTTTGTATTTTATTCATTATTTAAAAAGTTTTTTAATTGTTTAGATTCAGAAAGTTTCCAATTTGAGAATTTCAAATTGTCAGGGATTTTCTATTTCAAATTTTTAGAAATCTTTTGAAATGTTTTGAAATCATTGTAAATTTACTTTAAAAATTAATTTTTCAAAATAAACAATCATCCTTAATTTTCCCATGATTCTTAAAAAGAAATTGAATTCTCTTGAAACCTTTCAAAATCCTTAAAAAGATTCAAAATTTTATTTCGAATTCTTAAAAATTCTACATTTTGTTTTTAATTTCTAAAAATCTTTTCAAATTTTAAATTATTTTTGAAATGTTTTCAAAACTTCTAAATATCTTTAAAAATAATTTTAATTTGTTGTAAAATTAAAAAGAAAATCCTGCAAAATTAATAAATTTATCTTAAAGTCTTCGAGATTCTTTTTCGAATATTTTGGGATTCTTTTTAAATCTTTTTAAATATCCTCCTAATTTTTTTTTTAAACTAAAAAATCATAAAAAATTTTCCTAGAAATCATAAAAAAATTTGTTTATTCCCTTGAAACCTTTCAAAATTCTTAAAAAAGCTTATAGTATTTTTTTTCGAAATCTTCAACAATCTTTTTTTTTTGTTTTTAATTTTTGTAAATCTTCAAATTTTAAATTATTTTTTAAATTGTTTCAAAACTTCTAAATATCTTTTAAAATGATTCGAGTTTTTCCTAAAATTAAAAAAAAAATGCCTTAAAATCTTCAAGATTTTGTTCGAAAAAGTTGGAAATCTTTTGAAATCTAAATAGCTTTAAAAAGAATTTGAATTTTTCCTAAAATTAAAAAAAAACCTTAAAAATTAATAAATTTGCCTTGAAGTCTTCGATATTCTTTTTCGAAAAATTTGGAACTTTTTTGAAATCTTTTAAAACAATTTGAAATTTTCCTAAAATTGAAAAAAAATCTGCAAAATTAATTCGAGGTTCTTTTTCGACAAGTTTGAAAATGTTTGGTAATGGTTTGAAATTATAAAAAATATTCTCTTAAAATTAATTCTTGAAAATAAAAAATCATTTTAAATCCTACGAATCATAAGAAAATTTGTTTATTCTCTTGAAACCTTTCAAAATTCTTAAAATGCTTCAAAATTTTATTTCAAAATATTAAAAAATCTACATTTTGTCTTTAATTTTTGTAAAATCTCTTTAAATTTTTAATTATTTTTAAAATTTGTTCAAAACTTCTTTGAAAATAATTCCAGTTTTTCCTAAAAATAAAAAAAAATCCTGTAAAATTAAAAAAATTGCCTTAAAATCTTCGAGGTACTTTTTCGACAATTTTGGAAATCTTTTGAAATCTAGAAATCTTTTTAAACAATTTGAAATTTTCCTGAAATTTAAAAGAAAATGCTGCAAAATTAATAATTTTGCCTTAAAGACATCGAGATACATTTTCGAAAATTTTGAAAATATTTTGAAATTTTTTGAAATATCCTCTTAAAATTAATTTTCAAAATAAAAAAAACATTTTTAATTTTCCTAAGGAATCATAAAAAAAAAGTTAGATACTTTTATAATCTTAAAATCTTTAAAAATTCTTAAAAAGTTTAAAAATGTGATTTCAAAATCTTCGGAAATCTACATTTTGTTTTTCATTTTTTTTAATCTTCAAATTTTAAATTGTTTTTTAAATTGTTTCAAAACTTCTAAATATCATTAAAAATGTTTCGAGTTTTTCCTAAAATTAAAAAAAAATGCCTTAAAATGTTCGAGATTCTTTTTCGACAATTTTGGAAATCTTTCAAAATGTTTTGAAATCTTCTTAAATATCCTCTTAAAATTAATTTTTGAAAATAAAAAACCGTGATTGAAAAAAAATCCTGCAAAATTAATAAATTCATCTTAGTCTTCGAGATTATTTTTCGAATATTTTGGGAATCTTTAGGAATGTTTTGAAATCTTTTTAAATATCCCCCTAAATTAAAAAAAAAAAATCATTAAAAATTTTCCTAGAAATCATAAGAAAATTTGTTTATTCCCTTGAAACCTTTCAAAATTCTTAAAAAGCTTATAGTAATTTTTTTTCGAAATCTTCAAGAATCTTTTTTTTGTTTTTAATTTTTGTAAATCTTCAAATTTCAAATTATTTTTTAAATTGTTTCAAAAGTTCTAAATACATTTTAAAATGATTCGAGTTTTTCCTAAAATTAAGAAAAAATCCTGTAAAATTAAAAAAAATTGCCTTAAAATCTTTAAGATTTTGTTCGAAAATGTTGGAAATCTTTTGAAATCTAAATATCTTTTTTAAAAATCCTTCAAAGTTAATCAATTTGCCTTAAAGTCTTCCATATTCTTTTTCAAAAAATTTGGAACTTTTTTGAAATCTTTTAAAACAATTGGAATTTTTCCTAAAATTAAAAAAAAATTTGCAAAATTAAAAAATGTGCCTTAAAGTCTTCGAGGTTCTTTTTCGACAATTTTGAAAGTTCTCTTAAAATTAATTCTTGAAAATAAAAAAACATTTTAAATCCTACGAATCATAAGAAAATTTGTTTATTCTCTTGAAAGCTTTCAAAATTCTTAAAATGCTTCAAAATTTTATTTCAAAATATTTAAAAATCTACACTTTGTCTTTAATTTTGCAACATCTTTTCAAATTTTTAATTATTTTTAAAATTTGTTCAAAACTTCTTTTAAAATATTTCCAGTTTTTCCTAAAAATAAAAAATAAATCCTTTTTCGAAAATTTTGGAAATCTTTTGAAATCTAAAAATCTTTTAAAACAATTTGAAGTTTTCCTAAAATTTAAAAGAAAATGCTGCAAAATTAATAAATTTGCCTTGAAAGACTTCGAGATTCATTTTCGAAAATTTTGGAAATCTTTCGAAATGTTTTTAAATATTCTCTTAAAATTAATTTTCCAAAATAAAAAATCATTTTTAATTTTCCCAGGAATCATAAAAAAGTTAGTAGATACTTTGATAATCTTAAAATCTTTAAAAATTCTGAAAAAGCTTAAAAATTTTATTTCAAAATCTTCAGAAATCTACATTTTGTTTTTCATTCTTTTTAATCTTTTCAAATCTTAAATTGTTTCAAAACTTCTAAATATCTTTAAAAATGTTTCGAGTTTTTCCTAAAATTAAAAAAAAAATGCCTTAAAATCTTCGAGATTCTTTCTCGACAATTTTGGAAATCTTTTAAAATGTTTTGAAATCTTCTTAAATATCCTCTTAAAATTAATTTTTGAAAATAAAAAACCATGATTGAAAATTTTCCTACAATTTTTGAAAAATCTTTCAAAATTACAAAATTCCTATCAAATCTTCCAGAATTTTTTTCGACATAATTAAAAATATTGTGAAAATCTAAATTTTGTTTTTAATTTTTTGATAT